>QEOT01002282.1:380737-484501 GCA_003123785.1 Pterocarya stenoptera | reverse complement strand
AGGTGCTTTCCGTAAACAATAAAGATATATGATTCCTGACATGTAAACAGTTTATATTCCAAGTGTTGAATGGTTGAAAATACTTCATTTGGATGTGAAGATATCTTCAATCGTACGAGTGTATCTCGAAGTAGTTGAGCATTCTTCAATGCCCAAACATAGCCTTAGTCTTTCCAGGGTGACCGCTCAGGACTTCCGCTAGGAGTCCCGTTAGTGTTATTTGAAATGTTTTTTTGTTTTTTTTGTTTTTTTTCATTTTCAATATATTTTTTTAATATTTTTAAAAAATAAAAAAAATTACATCTTTATTAAAAATTATTTTCTTAATCAAGAAATAAAATAAATAACAAAAAAAAAAATTCCAACAGAGCCCTGAGCGGGACTCCCAGTAGGAAGAGTAGTATTACTCTTCTACTAAACAAGCTAAAGGATAAAAGCAAGAGTTTTTCTACACAACCTTTTCCACACTTTACACTTCACATTTTTTAAAATTTTTAAATTTTTAAATATTTGTTTTAGTTTATTCTTTTTAAATTTTTTAATTTTTAAAATAATAATAAAATTTTATTCAATTTTTAATTTTTATCTCAACTCATTTTATCTTAACTCACTATCAAAATGCATCTCAATTTTTACAAATTAACATGTCACGTCCCCCCACCCCCCGCCCCCAAAAAAAAATAAAAAACAAAAAACAAAATCCTTCCAACTGATTTTGATGTTTCACGTTCTTTTGCCCTCTCACCAAGTAGTAATAAGAGCATTGGTAATGGTTAGTCTAAATTTTGACTTGGATTTAAGATTTTGGTTATAGTCAAAAAATTTTAGAGAGGTTAATCTGTATTAGACTAATCATCTTAAAGTTAAAATAGTAATATAATATTATATATTTTAATAATATTTTAAAACAAATTCTAAAACATGGACTTGGCTCAATTTTGAATGCTCAATTCGAAAAGTTCTAAATCCTAAAATTTAGTCTTGGACTTGGCTCAATGCTCTAAAACATCCCGTGGTTCTGCCGACAAAGGCAGTTCCCTAAAATTGGGCCCCAAGCCCAACTAAGCAAGAGCTGTGTTTTTTGTTTTAACTTTTGTCGGCTGGATTTTTATCAGGATCAACTCTGTTCTTTCTTTTCTATTTGCATTTCTAAGGAGGCGAATAAGCTAATAGTTGCAAGCAAACATTCTTTTAAGCCCACATGCTTGATTCTTTGGATTTTTTATTTTCATTTTTCTCAGGAGATGGCTGCTGGAAGTTGGAACTGCTTATTTTGACACCATTTAACTCATACTGGTACTGTTAGCTGCCACGTGAAATTTTATATATATAAATATGGAAAAATCTATTCATCATTTCAATTTTAATAATCTTTCCATCATTTCATGATGTGGTATTAGATTATAGGTTCACGAGTAAAATATAATAAATAATCTCCAATCATCTAATGGCACATTATGAAATGATAGAAGGATGATGAAAGTTAGGATGATAAGAAGCATTATTCTATAAATATATATATGAATAATACTACTCTCACCACTCTATTCTACCGTTGTGATTTTTTATTTTATTATTATTATTATTTACTTTAAGTGATTAAGGAATTTATATATATATATACTAGGAAAGACAACGTGCTTCGCACGTGTGTCCAGTTTAATTTTATATAATTTTTTATTTTCTAAATAAATAAATTACTTTAAAAAGTAGAAATAATGAATTATAGAGAAAAAATTCAGTTCATCATCTCATATACTATACAATAACGTGTGATTTTTCATTTTCACCATTCAATTTAAACATATATATTGATGTTTAAATATGTGTGTTTACACATTAAGAAAAAAATATTGATAACTATTGTACAAAATATCACGTATGTTATGTGTAAAATATTCTTGATCATAATAAATATCACATATGTTATGTGTAAAATATTGACAACTATAACATAGAAATTATAATAATGTGTTAATTTTAAACTTAGAAAGTAAATTACTAAGTGTTAAATAATTTAATCATATAATTATATTTTATCAGTTATAACTACAAAAAAGAATTTGAACAAGTTGTAATACATTATAAATTTTCAAAGTTAAATTTTGATTAGTTATTAAAGTACAAATTAAAGGAAAGAAATATTGGAAAGAAATAAAATTTATTTTTTTAAGATTTTATTTTGAATAAACTCAATCTTTATTCAAAAATATGTAAAATAAAAATTCAAACATTATATAAATTTTAGAGAAGAAAAAAATTAAAAATTTTCTAATATATATTAATATATTCTAGACCATATTATTCAGCACTATAAATAATGTTAAATTATTGCGTTACTCTAAAGACAGTTTAGCTCTTAGTTTAATAACATAAACCAGATTATCTTAATTTATTTCAAAAGTTTTCATAACCATTTTTTAATAACAATGAAGAACATTAATTTATTTAACATTTTTACATTTGGCTAAATAAGATAGGATACTCTAACACGTTATTTCTATATATTGAGAAAAAATGATTACTAATTTACTTTAAATGTGACGCAAACTTTTATTTATTTATTTTGTCTTAGAGCCGTGAATAAAATCTTTGATACATTTCCTACTCATTGGATATCATAATATCATGTGACTTCGAGAATATTTATTGAGTAATGCTACATATAATCGTAAAGTACGTAAATGACGTATAATCGTTTTGTAAAGAGTAAGATTTATTATTAAAAAAATAATTTTTTTTCATATAGGTTTGTGTTTGTTTTCTTTTTTTTTCAAATGATTGCAAGACACTTACACACTCACGACTGCAACTATCATTTTTTTTTTCAAAACCTAGCCAAAGGCACAACCCTGTAGTTTCCGTTTTCTATTCCACAATTCATAATTTTTTAACATAAATGTTTTAAGTTATTAAGAAGTTATAATTTATTTCCTTATGAAAATTTGTAATTATACTAATGAACCTACTATTATTACTCTTAATAGTTATAGTTGGATGCGTATGTTGTATATTTGTTATTTCCAAAATAAATGTATAATATGTTAATTTTAAAATTCAAAACTATAATGGTAAGTATTAAATAATTTAATCATATATTTTATAAAGTCTCATCCTTGACATTTAAAAAAATTAAATATATTATAGTACATTAGAATCTGTAGATCTACCTGAAATAGTGTAATTAGTTTTAAGTTAAATAATAAACTATTCAATTTATCTGAAAATGGAAAAAAATATTTAAGTTTATTTCTTAATAAATCATTAAACACAAATCATTAATAAAAGAAAAAACAATTCAATTCGATATTTACATAATTCAAAATTATTGGAAATAAAATGTTGCACAATATTAAAATTTAATTTTCAATATTTTGGTTTTTTATTAAAATTTTATGAAGAGTTTGTATCAATTTGGAAAATAAAAAATACTATAGTCCAATTGTAAAGCTCAAACCAATTTGTAACATCACTCATTTTTCATATCTAAAACTTAAGAGCAATGCTACACCCTTCGAAATCATTTTGATAAGGACAAAAAAATTATTTTTTTGATTTTTTTATTCAATTTTTTATATCCTTAAACATTAAAAAAAATTCACAATATCATTAAAAATACTTTCTTATAATAATGAGATGAGATAAGATGAATTAATAGTGTTTCTATATCTAAGTGGAACCTAAAATCAGGGGTAAAATAGGAAAAATTTTATTGGGCGAAAACACTGTTCACGGGGAGGGGGAGTGGCAAAACGAAAATTTTGGAATACAACCAGGGGCAAAATGGGAAAAAATCAGGGAGAAAACGGGAAAAAAAATGTTAGACGAAATATGCGAAAACATTGTTCACGGCGGCTTTGATTCGCTCGCGGCGGTTAACGGCGGCACGATAAGAGCTAATATTGGAACCGGAGGAACGCCAGATGGAGGGGAAAAGAATGGACCGCGCGATGTTGGCCACGCCGACGTGCGGGGGCGCACTGGAGGGGACGAAGAAATGGGTCGGCCTCGGCTTAGATTCCCTCGTCGCAGCGGTTAACGGCGGCACGATAGAGGCTGAGAATTGAAGGGGAGGGACGCCGGCCGGAGGGGAAGAAAATCGCCGGGGTGGTGTTGGTCACGCCGGAGTGCGGCGGTGCTCTGCAGGAAACGAAGCGGACGAGGGAGGGGGAGTGGCAAAACAGAAATTTTGGAATACAACCAGGGGTAAAATGGAAAAAAGTCAGGGACAAAACGGGAATTGAGAAACAAGAGCAGGGGCAAAACGGAAAAAAAAAATAATTAGACAAAAACACTATATATAGGCTATTCGTACTTTATATATAAGTAGATATATATTTATAAACTGAGACAATCGATTGCGAGATCATCCCACCAGGTCAAAGGTCCCACAGAGAAATAATTCATTACCCATTGCAGCATCTCCAACCCCATAATCATTTCAGATCCATATAACCCCAACACCTCTTCCCAATCGTAAAAAATGAAAAATGAAAACAAAAACAAAACAAAAAAGCCCATAACCTCTCCCCTTACATTTTTTTTTCTACAAGTAAAGCAGGAGTCTTAACAAAAATGAGTAAATCCGCATTTCCCAGATACCGAGAAATGTAAGCAGCAAACGGCATTGTTGAGCGAAGGAGAATTGGGAACAAAATTCTGCTTGCCCAGGAATTGTTAAGGAATTACCACAGAGATCGAGGAACACCCCGGTGTGCTCTCAAGGTTGATTTATGAAAGCTTATTATACGGTAAGGTGGGACCGAACAACGTTGTACAGTAGATTATAGAGTGTGTTATTACAACCAGGTTTTCTGTTACGATTAATGGTGTTGAATGGCTTCTTCCCTGTCATGTGACGCATTTGCAAACGAAGACTTCAATGCAACTATAGAGAAGTGCGCACAACACCTCTCTATTCACAAACCATTGAATTGCACAAAATGAATTCTGAACGCAACCCTCTCATGAAAGAGAGAGAGAGAGAGAGAGAGAGAGATGTTTTGGTTCCTAAACATCAATAACAGAATTTAACAAAAACAGTCCAAGACTCTAATCTACATTAAAAATTATTAAAAACCTTCTCATAAATAATAGAAGAAAAATCCAATGAAAATGATAAAAGGTAAGTTATATAACTTGGAACTATGAGAAACCTGGACTTTTCCCCTTCCCATAAATTCCTCCCGCCTGCCCATCTAACATCTAGAGATATATACATGCCATCTGATTTGGGTCTTGTATAGGTATGTACAAAAACATCTCTTGGAATCTTATAAGCTTGGCTGACGTGAATTTGTAGTAAATCTCAAAAGTCATCCGAAGCCACAAACTCCCGGCACGTGCATTTTGCACTAGGCATTTTCCCTTACCTCTCGTCTTCCAACCAAGCTCATAAATTAAACACTAATCCAAAAAGGGGAAAGGATGATCTTAATTGTTCCACGACCTCAAGTACGGTTTCCCCATTGGATCATGTAAAACAGAACTCTGATGTGGCAAGCTCATCCATCCCATATCCTCAGGGATCATGGAAATTCCTGCTTCACGCCCGCTCAAGTAGTCTAGTGGATGCGATGCTTGTGGTAGAACACTGTTGATCCTGGGAGTAACCCCACCCACTATTCCATAGTTCCTCAATGCAGTGAACTCGGTGGATCCTACTGAATCATAAGGGCCAGTTGGACGTAATTGGTTACAATGAGTTACAACGTCAATTAAACTCTGATCTGCACCACTTCCACTCCCAATGCTTTGACTCTGGAAACTAACTCCATCTGAACCAGTCCACCCACCATGAACTTGATGCTCACCAGAATACCAGTTCTGACTCAACAATTCCTCGCCATTTAAGCCAGATTGGAGAGGTGCTGGCATACTAATGCTATTGACAGTCCAATCCTGCACAGTCACCGGTGCCATGTGTTCTTGCCTTGGGATCGAGTATCTAACTCCATCTGAGTACATGTTCCCTGAGGCATTTCTTTGCATATAAACCCCACTCTGTCTCTTCTGATCCTGCTCCAGTGGCAGTGACTGCTGTGGCTGCTCCTGGAAATTCCCAGGAAACTGACCATTTTCCATTGTCAAATTGTTTGGTGGCTGGAATGCTAAACCTTTCTGTTTCTGCTCCTGATGGTAGGATAATATCCCTTGGCTCTTAAAGAGAGATTGAAGTAACTCATTTTGGTCTTGGCTTGGATAAGAACTGAAGGAACATTCACCTGATTGTCTGTGCAAAAAATCTTTCCCAGTCTCTTCTACATGCAAATCAGATTCTAGATCAATTGAGTGGGCCTGTTGCAGGTCATTAACTCGTGAATGTTCAAGTGGTAACCCACTGGCAGCTGTGAATTCATGGCTTGCAGTAGAATCATTGTAAGATTGGGGCATGCTAACAGATGGCCAAACATTTTTTCCAGAAGTAAGAGACGCTCCCTGACTGGTTACAACGTCTGCAGTGTTCAAATTCCTTGAGTACTCGGTTTCATCTCTAGGATCATTATCTGACTTTGGCATGATATGATTGTTCTCGGAGTCCATGGCCATGGTATTGACCTCATGGCCAAAACTGAGAGAATAAATCTGCTGTGGAGACTGATTCTGTAAGGAGACAGGAACAGACTCTTGATCCCGTGGTGAGACAGGAACAGACTCTTGACTCCGTGGCGACACAGGAACAGACTCATTATTATGCGGGGAGCCAGGAACAGACTCTTGATTCCGTGGCGAGCCAAGAACAGACTCTTCATCATCTTCCACAGTAGATACATTGTTTATCAATTTATTTTCCTTCTGATCCTGAAGCACGTTCTCAAGGTTCTTGTTATCATCATCCTGAACAACAAATTGATAGGTTCAACATCATACCCCTATGGAAGAAAAAAAAACTTAAATCGATAATCTACTGATAAACATATTACAAAGACTTACATGTTCACACTCACCAAATAACAATAACATACAAAAAAATAAAACCAATAACAATGAAAGTAATAACAACAACAAAGGAAAGAGGGCAGAGTCATAGACCTGCATAAGAGGTTTTAGCTTATCTTTCATTTCTTGCTCCAAAGAATTAGCCATTAGCCATCTTTGAAACCATTTCTCTCTCCAGTCAGCAATTGCCACCGGGAGAACTTTGGTTGCCAGCTGTAACCTATAAACAAGACTGAACCATGAGGAAGGAGAGAATCTACACTTCGCTGAAGTTTAAAAAGATATATTCCCTTCACAAGACACTAACCAGTGCTGATGCAGTTTCTTCTGCTCTTCTTCCACAAATACTTCATATGGTTGTACATGAAAACTATCAATATTGCCCAAAACACGATTAAGAGACCTGGACTGGATGCTCTTACCAGACTGCTTCATATTCTTGACAAGTTCATGTTGCTTCTTACTAATCTGAAATATATCAAAGGCATATCAGCAACAGTCTTTGGAATATATATGATGCAAAGGTTTGCAATTGCTTTCCTTAATCCACAAATAATTTGGAAACACCTGAAAACCTTAATTATATTCATACAAGGCATATAACAATGTAAACAAAGTTGAAAAAAGTCCCTAAAAGATGTTTCTAAAATGAACTGAAAGAATCATAGGAGAGTCGGAAAAGGAACACCAAACTAGCAATTGGAAAAGTGCTTTAATCAGTGAGGTGACTGATTAAGTACCTAGCTGGTCCTTTCAAGATTTTTATACAAACTTCAAAACATCAGGAAACGCTAACCTTGAAATATGACATATATTTGGCACCATCACTACTGTGGATATTATGCCCATGTAGCTTGTCTCCATTTCTAGGTTTTGCTCCTAAATTAAGCACATCATCTGAAGCAATCCATAGATTTTTACCTTCATCTTTTGTGAAGCCTTTCTCAGACACCCTGACAACCATAACTCATAAGATTCTTTCACTAACAAACAAAACTACATAAAAATGCATCAAAAAGAAATTTCCATGTCTCAATATGGCTAATACAAGCAGAGATAATACAGCCACGATGCGCAATTAGTCACATTGAGCAAAAGAGCCCACCAATCCAACATAACAGAAGAATCCTGAAGTAGAAGGAGGGTGTGCAAGAGTGCTCCAAATAATTCTAGTTTAAAGTTCAGACTGTCAAGAAATTCTAAACTGAAAGAGGAAGGTGCACTACCTAAACACCCAATCATACAGTGATATAAAAGAACAAATGGGTTAAAACTCCCATTAAATTTACTCACTATCATCTATATGTGCACAAAAGGATGGGAAACTGAAATAAAAGTGAGAATCAACATGAAGTTTGCAAAGTGGAGTAAAGAAAATAATGAAAATGCCATTAGGTCTAGAGCATCTGTTATTTTTCCATTTTGTAGGTATAAATAAACACTAACTGCTACTTAAATAGTAAAACATAAGTGCCAGCCTGATGGTATTGTGCTGTGTTTCAGTGTTCTGGGGGTTTTACAGCCCATGTTCAACCTCATACCTCGAAAGGCATAGCCTAGACATACAGGAAGTATACAAAAGGAACACCAAACTAGCAATTGGAAAAGTGGCAAGAAAATCAATTCAGCCTATCAATGTCTATAGAAGCTGCCCAAAGCAAAAATGTATTTAAAAATAAAGATTTAAGTTTATCTATAATCCACTAGCAATCCTCAGATTTTCTATAATTCATTCCCCTCCAAATATACCATACAATTTGTGCACAATTTGTTTCAATATATTCCACATTGCTGCAATATGTGGGCCGTCATATAATCCACTCCGATTGGAAACGAGGCCTGCTACCATTCTACGCATACCTTGAGCCAACCAACTCAACTAAAAAAGTTAGTCCACAAGGCATTGGCAATCTCACAATGGATTAAAAGGCAGTGTACAGATGCCCCACTCCTTCTACACATACAATATCAAACAATCACAATGATACGTGGTTTTCCTTAGGTAGTCCAAGCGAGAATTTACCTTAACGAGGCTGTCCGGGGGGAAACAACCGCTGTCAAAGGCACCTTAATCCGCTAAATATTCCTTCAAGGAAAATGGTTGCTGTCTAGAGGTAGTACCTTCAATAAATTTCGATAGTGAACTTCTCTTACTTGATAGGGGAAGCCATTGGAGGACTCTAATAGAGCAAACATTAAAGCCTCCCGTGCACAAGCAATACTCTAAGCCTTTTGGTCCTGGGGTGATGTGATACCCCATATGATAAGGATAAGGATAGATAGTGTATGGGATCCCACACTGCTTGGGAAGGAGAAGTTTTTGCTCTTTATAAGGTTTCAATGGGGTTCCAATTGTGTCATTGACTAGTCCTATGTGGTTTGGGCCTTTCATTGAGGCGTTACAGGTACGCTATATAAACCAGACACCCTAGGTTCAAGTGTCCCCATTCATACTCTTGGGACCACTGGATTGAGGGAATTTCCACTAGAATTACCCGATATGTACTTTTGGGAAACTTATTGTCGAGGACCTGCACGCCCATGGGATTAGTCGAGCCTTTGTCACCGACACCCGATGCCAATATTTAAAAAAAAAAAAAAAAAAACTTTCCACACCACCCAACAAGGCCTCCCTTTCATGTTGGTAATGCAAAGCTACTTACGTAGAAGCCACAGTTGGGAAAAAGCAAGTTTTGAACACCCAAGCCACCATAAAAAATCGGGAAGCACACCAAAGTCATGTCACCTTATGGCCCTTTTGGAGTATAAGCCCAAATGTAGCTTAGGCCTTTTTGGGGGCTTAAAATTGTTATCATCATTATTATTACTTACCAAAAAAACCACGCTTAAATCTCACTCTAAAATATGAGCAAGCATTGCTTTTTTCCTTCTCTTTTTGGACAAATATGGAAGGAAAGTCCGAGCCTAAAGAACTTAAAATTTGGTTTACATTCAACTCAAGGGCCAATTCGAAATTTTTTTCTCTTCGAGCTGTCTCTTAAAATCTTTGTACGATAATCTAAGGTTATAAGTCACTATTTTAGTTTTCTCTGAATCTTATAATTTTATAAGGGCAAACTGATCATTTTTAGGTTTCCTAGAATGAATTTTAGCAGTTGCAAAACATGACTTATTTCAAACATTAAGGGGATACTTGAGGAATTAGATGAGATGAGAAATCTGTGAATAGTAGTGAAATAATTTGAGTTATAATATTTTATGGAGTTTTGGGAAATGAGAGAAAAAGTTGAATAAAAATATAATAAAATTAAAACATTATTAGAATATAATTTTTTAATAGTATTTTTATTTCGGGATTTTAAAAAGTAGATTTGTTTTTTATGTTTTGTTTAGAAGTTTGAAAAAATTGCAATGATTATATAATGATTAGATGAAAATTTTGAAAATTTGAAATTGAAAAATGTATATTTGAGACATGTTTGGATGTTGAGATGTAATGAGAAGAGATGAATGGGATGGGATAGGATAAAACCATCTCAACATCCAAACAACCCCTAAGGCCCCATTTGGAACTTGGATTGAACTGAGAGCAACTCAATTCAGTCTAATTTTAAGCTGAGTCTAGCATCCAAACACTCAACTCTCAAATCACTAAACTCATCTCAGCTTAAAATCTCTTTACACGTGAGACCTACAACCCTTTTCAACTCAACATATCTTTACACGCATGACTCACAACCTTTTTCAACTTTCCATAAATACAACTAAACTCATTTTAACATTCAAACACGTCTAAAATTATCTTAGGTAGACCCCACAAAACTCACTGCACCATCTCAACTTACTATTATTCATAAGAAAACTCAACTCATTTCAATTCAGCTCAACATCCAAACGGGGCATAAATCTTCTTAAATTTGCTTTTAGCAGTCTCTAGCTTTCTTATGATTATTGTCCTCCTTAATTAAAAACCCCCATCCCATTAGGAAAGGTTTTCCAGCAGCATACTGTCTTTGTAATCTGTCATTGTAGTCAGAGACTAATCCAAGAGATTTTCCAATAGCTTTAGATGCCACTTGGATCGTGAGTTGAGATGAGATGAGTTGAAATGAAAATTGAAAATTAAATAAAATATTATTAGAATATTATTTTGTAATATTATTATTATATATTATTATAATATTATTATTGAATTGAGATTTAAAAAAGTTGAATTGTTTATTATATTTTGTGTGGGAATTTGAAAAAGTTGTAATGATGAGATAAGATGAAACACTTCTTGTATCCAAAAGGGGACTTAGAAGCATAACCATAGATCTTCCAACATCAATTCATAACCCTAAATACCACAATGACCATGCTGAATTAAAGATCTGGCATCAGATTTTCTAACAGGGCAATCAATCCTGCAGCAATATATAGATGATCCAATAGCCCATCATGGAGAGTTTAAGTACCTTTTTAGAAGTTCAGCATGCTTCATCAACGAAGAGTTCTGGTTATCACTACTACATACTTTGTCGTCAGCTGCCCCAGAACAAGATTCAGATGTGGCTGTGAAATCGTCCTCAGTATCAGGAAATATGGACTCATTTCCATGTGAGGGTATTCTTTTCTCCAATCCGTCTCTTGACCTGCTCAGACAAAAAAAAATCCAAATACAACCATAAGAAATCAGATTAATAGAGAGGGCAAAGCAAACAACAAATTATAATAACGCTCTGAAACCCGCAAGAAATCGCTATAACCTCTCAAAAGCCAAATCAAGATTTGAGCAACATCCCAATAAAATTGACTCAAATGTTTAAATTTTGATAGATCTAAACGAACCAATACATATGCAAGGTTTATAATATTTTATAAAAATAAATTAAATAATCCTTCACGGTATTTCTTAGAGCAATTACATATTTGTTCTACTTATATCTTGGAAAAATAATGATAACTGCACAATGTTAGCCATTAGAATAGATACCCAATTTCTTCCAAAGAATAATAATGCAAGCATATTTTGCACAGCAATATGCAACAAAGCTCCTCATTAGCTTCCACAATATTTAGAATTGATATTTTTTTTTTATAAGTAATAAGAGATTTTATTTCCAAGAATAGGCATAAGCCCAAATACACAGGATGTATACAAAGGAAATATTTAGAATTGATATGATGGTAAAAGATTAGTGCAAATAGAGCATACATGGTAAGTCCAATTTCATCGAACACCATTGATTGAAATATATAATGAGTAAAAAGGAATCTTTCATCACCATATTCATTTCTTCCAAGACATTACACTAAACTAGTAGCTGTCAAACAACATCTTTTGACATGAAGAAAGAGCACAGTTTCAAAAACACACGTCCTTGTCACCATAATGCATGTCACCATAATGCATAAACTGGATTGTGCAAAAACATGAATGAAAATTAGATATCATATACAATCAGAATGCGTGGTGAGTAGTACCTCCATATTTTCTGCACAATTTCCTTCTCTGGATCCTTGCAGCTTTCACATCTCAGTTTCAACTTCAGTAAGTATCCTATCATACTGCCATGAGAAGAGTAAAAAGGTCGCAAACAATGATTTTTTTAAAAAAGAAATACCACTCTCAAGAAACAACATAAAAAATACAGCAAAAGAAGGTAAAGCTTAACTTACTCATTATGATACTTCTGTAACTTCAAGTAATATGTTTTCTTCTCAGCCTTTAAACAATGTTCCCGATGAAGCACTGCATCGGGATGTAGACTACCAGAACAAAGTGAAGCACCCCTGCAACCATATATGTTTCAGACAAATTCTTTTGATTAAATTTTGGAGTTGCATTACTGAGCATAAGAAAATGATACAATAAAATCAAAAAGTTGCAGTTAAATGATTTGGTAAAGAAAATCAAAGGGATAAACAGAAAGTTAAACTGAACCATGGAACTTTTATTCTGTACTTTCCAGGTTTTTTTCTCCTAAATGAAGATTGGCATGGAACCTTGAATTTCTTGCATCTTTCAAGAATACAAAAAAAAAAACCAAATATAATCATTCTTCCATGCACAAAAATATCACCGAAGTATTCACAACCATATAAAATTCAAGCACTCTAAAAATACTTATCTATAAACACGTCTTTAACTAAAAAATAGTTAAGTAATTTAACATACATTACCAACACATGGCATCCCAGAATCATTTCGAAGTAGTACATGATGGCATGCAGCACATACACATGCAGGCAGGCATAAATATACATACGCTGATATGCAAATGTATATGTTTTTCTGTATAGGAATACTTGTATGCATATCATAAACCTGGAATAATATTCCCTGTTTCAAAACAAAACAATTCAATCACTTCCACATAGAAGTATCGCATATGAATACTCACCATTTGAGAAACGGATTTCCAAAGTGAAAGTTATCCCCAGCGAGCAATGCCTGCACAACTTGTTGTGGCTCTGATCCTCGAGGTAGAAGCCCCACAAGAAAGTTTCTCTCATTCTCTGATAGATGACCCTGCCAAACCTGTAATAAGTTCCACAAAAAATACATAAACACAATTCTATTTTAGTCGAATTCCAAGTTTATGGTATCAATAAAATAAGATTTTATTGATCAAGTCAATAGACAAAGCCCAAATACATAGGAAGTTTACATGGAACAATCTTGGAATTAAAAGAACATTTCCTGATATCATAAAATTATAGGTACCTCTCATTTAGGTGTTTTCTCTTGTATACTTCTTGTCTACTTGGGCTATGCCTATTTACTTGGCAATAAAATTTCTTATTGCTTATAAAAAAAAAAAAATTATAGGTACCTCATACGAAAGAACCTCTGTCAAATTTTCTAACTTCAAGATTTCTTGAGGAATAGCAAAAACATCCGCTAAGGTGTTCTGATGACAAAGAACAGAATTACTAAATGCCTTCGCATCTCTCCAGCTTATGCCAATTTGCTCCCTTTTAGCAACAACCCTTTTTTGATTGCCATCCCACTCAAGAGAAATATGAGATTTCATGTTTGAGCCATTCTGTGGCAATCCTAAATCTGTCCTTTTCAATCTATGCTTCTGCCTAGAACTGGAACCTCTAATGCTTGCACCAAGTAATCGTTTTCTCCGCTGATCAGCCGCCATCACCACAGATGCCAGAAAAACTCAGTGAAAGCAATTTACATCCACATTATGTAAAATACAGTCTTGATCATCCTTAACAAACATCTTTCCTCCATATACAACCTGAAATGATGATATATTAGAAAAAAAGATGCTGGGTATTGTATATCTCGAGTTAAAAACATTGATCATTGTATACAACTCCCTGAAATCACAAAATAAGTGCCCCACCACCTTTATCCTTTTACAGCACAACCTTTTATAATTTTACAGAACAATATTCTTCTGTTTGAGAAGCATATTATCAAGTGCGCATATGCATTATGCTGAGAAACTCTGAGTAATACAATTGCAATCTAAGGCCACAGATAATAACAGAAAGAAGTATGCAGAGCACTGTTTAAAGCACATTATCCAGAAATTTACCAATATCAGATATCTGTGTTAAAGAATTCGAGCTAATTTAGATTGCCAATTGGATCAATTCAGTTTTATATTTCAGAACGAGTAATAATTCCACGAAAATTGCACCCGATACTACATGCATCAAACTTTAACATGGCATGCATTGGTACTGACTATCCTCACTCTTAAATGACAACATTTTTTGGGAGGCTATTGGTCACAGTGACCATATGTACACCGATATCCCTCTATTTACCAATAAAAAATATATATGTACACCATAATGAAACTCGAATAATATCATATAGAATTGACACATTGACCCTTATGGAGAAAAGAGAGATTTAACACCTGAGTGACTGTATTCTTTGAAGACTACAAAACCATTATTCTGCTGTGATCACAGCAAAATATTTGGCCATCGTTTAATGATTGTAAATCTGAGAATAATGAGATTGGGATGGGGTTGAAGGAAAGTTGAACTGTGTAAATACCACTGCATCTAATAACCCCATTAATAAGACCGCAACCATCAAGAGATGCGTCAATCGCCATCTCCTCGGCAGGTTTAATTAGAAGTTTCAGATTGACTAACCCTTAAATAGCAGAAAGAGGATCAAGAACAGTGGAGCTAAAGGCCCATCGCAAAAAAACCTCTACCTACAACATCGTCAGCATCCCTACACATGACTACCCAAGTTGGCAAATCAGAGCTCCCTCTCAGACGAGAAGTAATGGGAGTTCAAAATCACAATTCACAATGCCATCCGTATATTTATAAGGACGAAAAGAAAATCACCCATAAATCTCAACTGACGTAATAGACGCAACCGGAGCCAATCTCCAATTTGAACCCCTGTATATGTCATAACGGTCAAGTTCCAAGAAATAGTCACCATCCAACTCACAATACGGATACTTTTCACCCTATCTGAAGCTGAAGCACGAGGAAGTATAGTAACCACTTCAAGAGAGAATCTTATTATTTTAAAGCATACTCAGCAAAAAAACAAAAAAACAAAAACAAAAAAAAAAAAGAAATAGCGCTTAGACAGAGAAAGAATAAACCTTTCCCCAAAACAAAATATTTTAAAAATAAAATTTTAAAAAAACAAACATACTTTGTGAATAACCAACGCGAAATTACTTGTATACAATAACAAGACGATTAAGAAAGACTCAAGTCATTCAAATTGGGAATAGAAAACCCTAGAAGTTGAAATGAACAATACAATTACCTCTGATATCCTCTGACGGTGCTCTCGGTGAAAGGCCGTAAGAAATTAAACTCCCCGGATTTCGCAGTAAAAGCCTGGCAAGAAGCTTTGAGATATAGCCGTCGCTCCCGATATAGAGAGGGTAAACCTAGGAGGAGCAAGAGACGGAAGGAATATGAGTATTATCCGGTTGGCTTTGGAAAGAGAGGGCGTATGCGAAGGGAGAGAGATAGAGCCGCACTTGCATGCGCACACGCACACGTATAACACGATGGAGTGAGGAGAGACAGAGAAGGATCCTTTTTCATTTTTATCTCGGCAGTGATGGAGGGATCAGACGAGTGTGGTTTATCGGGAACCGTTGAAACTTGAGGTTAACATTGAATGGTTACTTGGCGCGCACGGGCGCGGCTTGGCTCGAGCCATGCCTATCAGGGTTCGCTCTTCTTACGCTGGCGATTTTGGTTTATTCTTATAAAACAAAAAATGCGGATTAACCATACATATCCAAATTGTTTTACAACTTTTTGAAATAAAATAGGGAATGCTACTTGGTCCCTACTTGGCAACTATATTTGAGAGCTTTCAAATTTTTTTCAACCATATTTGTTAACAATCAACAAAAGATCATTCTTGTTTAAGAAAATTTAAATGAAAAGAAAATATGTTTATTCATGGTTTTCAAATATGATTGTTAAATAGGGTTAACTATAATTTTTCAATAAAATATGTTTATATGAAACTTTAAATTTAAATTAAATAAAAACTCAAAAGGAAAAAAAAACAAAATTAATATTTTTCATGAATTAACGATCTCGCATTGGCTAGTGTGTAAAATAATTATGGGACTCAATTAGTGATGTAAGAAATTCATAAAAGCGAGCTAGCTGACTTAACTATTTGTTTTTTTTTTTTTTTTTTTAATAGCTTGGTTCGGTTCTTGTTTTAGTATGGTCGATCTTAGCCCATTTTGAGTTGCAACATGTTTTCATCTTATATTATATCATCTTATCTTAAATACAACATTTTAATTTTAAATGTTTAATTTTTAATCTAATTATAAGTCAATTATTATCATTTTTTAAAATTTTTAAGATGAGATTAGGTAGTTTTATATGAAAGTTGAATAAAATATTATTAAAATATTATTTTTTAATATTATTATTATTTTAAAATTTTAAAAAGTTGAATTGTTTATTAAATTTTATATGCGAATTTAGAAAAATTATAATGATGAGATGAGATACTTTTACTATCCAAACAGGACCACAAAACATAAAAAATAATTCAATTTTTTTTCAAATCTTAAAATAAAAATTATATTGAGAAATTATATTATAATAATATTTTAAATTTATAATATTTTTATTCAATTTTTTCTCTCTCATTTTTTAAAACCCTATAAAATATCTTAACTCAAACAATTTTATTATTATTCACAGATAATTTTATTACTATTTATAGACTATCCCATTTTATATAATCTCATTATCCAAATCAGCCCTAACTAAAACTATATTCTTGAGTTTTTATTTTTGTGTATTTAAACATTATGAAGGGTCAAATATTTCCTCTTGTGAAGTGGGCCGAACCCCACGCCATAAAAGGCCCATGAACCCATAACCGAAGGCTCGCCCAGCAGAAACCAAGGCCATAACCGCCAAAACACGCTAATACAAAATTCGAGTATAACCATCATTAATAGTGGTTTAGAGATGTAACGACAATAAGTAATCTCAATGATCTCTAGCGTAACACTTCAAATAGCTGTAACGTATTTGAAGTCTTCACAATTTTCGATCCAGTCACGATTAGGGAAACAAGCCTAGCCAATTGAATGCTCGATCTATATAAATGGAGGTCAAAGCATACATCAAGGGTAATTAATTCAAAAACAAAAGCATTTCGGTACACTTTATTTTAACTGACGTAGGGGCATCGAAGGTGTCATTCACAATCCGAAGCCTACTTATATTTTTTACTACAGGTTGTCAAAGATCTATTGCGGGAGTACGAACTGAAACAAATGTATGTGATTAATATTTAGCATCTAATATAGTTATTTATATTTACGTATTAGACATAGTCTTTAATTATATAATCCTTAAATATATATTTAAATAATTGAAATATAGTCCTTAAGTATTTGATTTGTAAATATCAAATATAATACTAAATATTTTATATAGTCTATAATCGTTCTCCCTTTTTCTATCAAATTAGAAAAATGTGAAAGCTTAAGTACTAATTTTGCAATTAATCATATTTTTTTTTTTAGACTACATGCACATATTATTAATCGAATATAAGACACAAATTATATTATTGCTTAATGGTTTGCTATCAAAGACGAGAGAAGAAAAAAAATGTGTTCGAGAATAAATGAGGATGTATAGATAATCATTAATGATAAGAATTTTTAAAAAAAAAAATCTAAGTGTTAGATCTATACATAAATTTTATATACAAAATTTTATTTATTAACATATCTTAATATAATACATTAGATATATTTTATAATAAAAAACTATAATCTAATAAATCACATTGAATAGGAAAAAAATTGGGGATGAATACAATGGAAAGTGATTTGAATATGTTTCAATTTAAAGTGAGAATGCATAGTAAGAGAAGAAGAACTTACATGCAATGATTAATTGCTTTCGTCACCATGCATGCATTGGCATGACAAAACTTCGTTGGGTAGGACTATTCGTCCAGAACCTAGGAAGCCATTCATGTTCCTTTCAGAACCCGGGTTGCAAAACTCTAGCACATCCGGTACTTCTTCTTTTTTTCCAATTTGAATGTGTGAATGTTTCTTTTTCTTTCTTTTTTTTCCTTTTCTTTGTGCCACAATTTCTAGTATTTGCAATTGAGAAGTTGGAAGGAAATTTATACTGAAATTCTTTTCCTCCTTTTCTCACTTCCTATATATATATATGTGTTGTTGTTTTCTTCTTTATTGCCCTTTTTTATTTGGATTTTTTTGTGTATTTATTGGATAAAGAAGCTTTTAACATGTTGTAGAAAGAACTTGGAGTTCTATTAGTGCCTCCAACTAGAAAAGAGAGCCGATAACTAGAGAGGATTGGAAACAGAGCGCCAGTTGCATCTAGGCCTACAACCCGATCACATTTAACCAAGTCTGGGCCTGCAAGACCCGACCCGTTAGTGTATGGGTCGGGTTGAACCATTTTTCTTTTTCTTTTTTTCTTTTTTTTTTAAACATGCCATAGTGATTATTGTGTATCACCAACAGTTGAAGCGTCATATTTTTGTAGACTAAGTTTATGCCAACCTCATTTCAACAAAACTTACTAAAAAATAAACTTTCATCAAGAATAAGGAGACCCTTGGATGGACTTTATCTATACTATCCATGATACCACTAATCACCTCAAGTCCGTCCTTATAACTGTTTGATTTAATGGCAAACATATAGGTTAAATTTGTACAAAAACTAATTAAAAAAATGTACAAAAGTCATCTATTACAAAAACTATTTAAATTAAAAAATATAAACATCAACTGGTAAAAGACTAAAGAACATCCAACAATCAAATTATAGCAGCTTCCCATCTCTTCATCTATATATACCATTATGAAAAGGTTTAACACCAAATCAATAATAGTACATCAAATAATTCAAGTCAACACAAAGTGGTTTAGTTTATCTAACAAATGAGTGAAAATGAAAAGCATACCATCATGCAGATTATAAGCCTTAAGTTACTCCTCATCAACATAACTAAAACTTAATTTTGAATCAAACTCTAAAAACACACATAATGATTATTAAATAATATAAAAATAAACATTATGAAAATTTTTAATAAATATGTAAATAATAAATATGTTTATTACCCAATTCCGCCTCAAAGCTTTTAATATTATCCAATGAGGCACAAAGGTCAATGGGTATTGGATCCCTCAACCAATTTTGTGTACAAACAAGTGCCTCGACTGTTTTTGGAGATAGTGAACTACGAAATGGGTCAAGCACACAACTCCCTACACTGAAGGCTGACTCAGAAGAAACAGTAGAAACATGAATGGTCATTACATCCCGTGCAACTCTTGCCAAAATAGAATACTTTACTTCATTGATGTTCCACCAATCTAAAATATCAAAATTTAGAGCTCGTGCCTCACAACCATGTTCCAAATACTGATCGATCTTTGATTTGTTCATCAAATTAGATTCAATAATTTCTTGCTCATACTCAACCCAAAAACTCTGTTGAGAATCAGAATCAATCATACTATAATCAATTGAGGAAGGAGGTTCATAATAGGAAACTCCACTTGAACTCCCATACAAAACACTATCCACTCCAAAAATGTCAAGCATCAATTGTTTCACTTTTGCAATCATTTCTTCGACTAAATTACCACCATATTTTTTTGAACCAAAAATGCAAAAGACTAAATTTGCATCTTTGATCAAGAACAACAGCAATAAATATCATCAAGTTAGTCTTTTCGATTGATCCCCAATATTTGTCATACTTAATCTTTATATTCACCGCCATACATTTCAACACTGTATCATTACTTTGACATATTTTCGACAAACGTGATTGAATGCCACAAAGCTCATAGAAATATGCATTAGATGTGACATACAAAGAGCCAGAAAGTCTCACAGTAACATCATAAAAAATTTTCAAAAACTTTATCAATACTCTAACTCTCTCCCAATCACTAGTGTTTGGGGGCTCAAGTTCACACTACGACAATGACGAAAAAAATAATCATCATCATTCTCTAATCGCAAAAATGATTTTTTAAACATTTCTGCAACTCCTAGCATTAGATAAGTCGAATTCCATATTGTGGAAACATCAAGGCATACCAATTTTGTACACCCAATTTTCTCATTCCCTGTACACTTTTTGAATTTATCAATTCTTGCGGGAGATGATCTAACATACCTAATTGCATTGCACACCTTTGTGATTGAATCATCACAATCTTTTAACCCATCATTCATAATGAGGTTCATAATATGGGCACAACACCTTATGTGAATATACTTCCCTTCCAACAAATGACTTCCTACGAACTCCTCAAATACTTAATGGCAACATCGTTTGAGGAAGTATTGTCAACTATAACAGTAAAAATCTTGTCAATACCCCAATCTTGTAGACATGAATCTACATGCTTTCCAATAGTTTCTCCTTTGTAATTAGGGATCATGCAAAAGTTTAGAATTCTTTTATGTAGTATCCATTCACAGTCAATAAAGTGTTCAGTAAGACACATATAATTTAAGTTTTGAATCAACGTCCATGTGTCAGTGGTTAAACTAACCCGTCCAACTGTCTTAAATATTTTCCTTAACTTCTCATTCTCTACTTTAAATAGTTTAATACAATCTCTCGCTGCAATAAATCGAGATGGCACTTGGAACCTTGGTTCAAGGATCTACATACTTTCCTAAATTCCTGGGCTTCTACTATCCTAAATGGAAGCTCATCACAAATTATCATTTCAACAATTGTCAGTCGTACATTTTCTGAATCAAACTTATGTGCATTTGCCGAGTTATTGACATCACTATCTCCAATTCCCTCAAGAGCCCCCTCACGACTCATAGTCTGTTGATCCGTAAGTCTGATTCTATGAGGATGTTGCTTACAAGTACCAAGATGTTGTAGCATACTTGATGTACCATGTCTTTTGGGAAGACAAGAGTAAATCTGGTGACAATAATTACACTTCACTTTTGGATCATTTAAAGGGCATCCATCTATTTTAGTGAAATGGTCCCACACTGCTGAAGGGTCCTTATTTGCCCTACTTTTACGAGGAGGGACTGGGAGACTTGTGTCACTAGACAAGTTAATATTTGAAGCCATTTGTGATCGATTTTCCAAAAGAGTAACAGTTTCATTATCTCTTAAAATTGTATGAGTGTCACTTTCGAAGCAATCCATATATGAGCTGACATATAATATAATATATAAAAATCAAGATATTAGGATATGAACTAAAAAGTACTCTATTTTTATGATTTAAAAAAATTTAAAAGCAAGAGAAACCACTGATCAAATAAGCATACGTAAGTACTTGTGAAACCCAATGGCTAATTATTGACTAACAAGACGTGATAATATAACTCCGCAATTAATAATGATATCTGTAACTATTTTATTAATCTCCAATTTTATCTAATTCAATCACGATAATTGATATCTCACATGTTAAATGACTTCATTAATTAACTATAATAGGATTGAAGATGGTGGAATTCAAGACTGACAAAAAACAAACTTTATTGCAAAATTCAACTCAAAGTAAAACAGAAAAAAGTTATAACCTCGCGCTAGCTCAAACCACTCAACCTGACGTTGCAGTTTCTTTTTCCAAAGGAGAAGAAGATGCAATTGATATCATACATATGAAATAGGAATTAATCAGTATTTCTGGAATTATGGTGTAGATGCAGCTACTACTTTCCCTAAGTTTGTTTACAAACACAAAATGGCATGCAATCCCAAGTAACTGACTAACAAGACTACTGTTACTGCAATTTTGGTGGGCAGCAAGAGTGTCTACATTGCTGCTGCAGACAGAGCAAAATCATGTTTTAAGACATCTGAGCTACTCTCTGGGACCCTGCTGCATTCTTAAAAAACTAGGTTGTTTTCTTTTCACTTCCAGTTGTGGTTTTTGAGCCAACAATACAAGCTATGCATTTGGTGACACATGCCTCTCATGAATAAACCAGATTGTTAAAGGGGAAAAATAAAAAAAAAATATCACATGCTCAAATACAAGGCTACTCTCTCGAGCTATGGACTTGTGTTAATAGCTATTGCGTTGCAATTGGTCCTCAACCTCTCCCATAGAGTTAGGGGTGTAACCGATTCGATTTGGTCCGGTTTTGGACAAAATTTGGGACTGAACATGTATGTATCGGTTTTGCAATTTCAAGAACTGATTCCGCACTGGTTACCCCCCTAAACCGGTACTTTCAATTTTACTGGTTCGGTCTGGTTTTCCAGTTTTAATATACTATATACTATATTATATAATATATATAATAGAATATTATAGTATATAATCCTATAATGATAATATATTGTGGTATATTGTAATATATATTATAATTGTATTATAGACTATAGTGATATATTATAATATATAATATAGTGATATATTATAGTATATTATAATATATAGTGATATAGTATTAGTAAAACTATTAATACAATAGACTATAGTGATATAAGATTTTAAAATTTAATATTATATTAATTAGTAATTTATCATATAATACAAAACTATTTTATATATAATTATATATTATACATAAAAATTATATACAATATAAAAAATTATCATATATGTATAAACCGATCCGGTTTTGAAAAAAGAAAAGCCTGAACCGGACCGATTTTGATCGGTTTTAAGAAAAATAAAATCGATTCCGAATTGAACCAAACTTGATACCGGACCAAACTCACTGGTTCAGTCCGGTTTACTGGTTCACCGGTTTTTTCTTACACCCCTACATAGAGTAACTATCAGTCTTCAACACATATACTAATAGTTAATGATATTTGTTTTGTTATCATAGTCAATACAATTTTGATAGTAAAAAGAAAAAACATAAGGATCAAGATTCTCTTTAATTCTCTATTGGTAATTATTAATAAAAATTAAGGATCAAGATCCTCTTCAACTTTCTACTGTTGACACTGCTATAAATGGCTTTTTGTTAGTGCATTTTTCGATAAAATATTATCTTGTTTTTCACATGTTGATACTAAAGATTCCTAAAAAATGGGAAGAAATAGGAGAAAACTACCACCCATAAAATTAAAAAATGCATCAAGTTTGGATAAGAAAACCAGACCCAAAAAATTAACAAGGATTACATAAAACCCAACAAAACAAAAGAATCTTCATTCCCAAACATCAGTTTTTCCCTCAATAACTGATGATAATCATCAGTGAGTGTTTTCGTCTTCAGTGTTTTCGTCTGAATAATGTAGTGTTTTCGATTCCGACGGATTTTTTGTATAAAGCCCAATATCATACGTTTGACTTGATGAACCCGTCTTTCACGGGCTGGGAAAGTTGGGTATTTCGAAAGGAGTTGGGCTTACGGCCCATTATGCACAACCCTAGTTGCATCTATCATTTGAAGAAGTGGAAAGGTGTGGTTGACTTTCCACAGTTCCTCCTTTTGCTGGAGCCATGTGATTGAACGTTTATTATATTTTTGGTTGTTACATAAAACGCTTTTGCTAGTATACGCTTAGTGATACTGTTTTACCTATTTCACCATGTGCTCTTTATTATTGTATTTTTTTTTTTAAATAAAGAGGCTTTTTTAATTTCCATTCTACTCCTAATGCTTATTTCTTCATCTGTCATTAGTTTGCAATGGATATGCATTTCCTTATTCCCTGTTTTGGTAGGCCTGCTTGTGATGGGGCTATATCAGGTCTAGGATAGATTTCGGTTGAACTGGTGTGCAAATCAATGTGAATGTCTCATCCAAATTTAGAGGTAACCTCTGGAGAACTGCATTTAAATGTTCATGTCCCCAAGCCAGTCGAAACTTTTGTTAGGCCTCCAATGCCAGTGGACAAGACTAGAGCAGAGTGGTACCAATATCCAGAGTTAGCAGGGAAGGAAGAAGAAACCAGAATTCAATACATATTCCAAATGGGTTTGTCTTAAAAACAAAAAAAAATAAAAAAAAAAAAAAGAAACAAAAAAGGGTTTCAACTTGGAGCTTGGAAAAACCCGGATTCCGGCCCGAGTTTGAAACCCGGGTTCCGGTTCGGGTATATCCGGGTTCAATCGGATTGCTGGGTAGGGAGCAACGTGTTGATCTGGGAATCAAATGGTTATGCAGGTATTATTTCGTAGGGAATTCTTTAGGACCGGTCAAGCTTGTTCAAATAACAGCCTCCCAATCACATAGCAACACTTAGGACTTCCACCACATTTATCCTGGACCAGCACTACATCAGAAATTCTCTATCTCTCTTCGCAATTTTAGGCTTCAGAGCCCTCGCACGCCTGCAATCTCTTCTTCACGATTTCTCGAAGCTGATTTGAGCCCCACAAATCGCACCCGAACAACGTTGGCGTCGGCGTCCGAAGCCCTATTTTCTGTTTTGTTGAATTACTTTTAAATTTGCATGATTATGGTAATGCATAAAATACAGGAATTTTTTTTAGAGTCATCTGTTCAGCAGAATCTAGTCTACATGCATTCTTCAGAAAAAGCAATGCTTTTCAAATGCCACAGAATTATGGTCCATTTCACATGCACAATTTTGTAAACTTACTGTCTTCAACCATGTCTTTGAATGCCCAGCTTGCTCTAAGTCAGTCCTCTATTCAAAGTTTCAAATGAAACATTATGAGTGGAGTAACGAGATACTAACAATATTTTCTAAATTTCTCATCACTAATTGGATGGATTAAGTTGCACACCAACAATAAAAGATATGCATTTGAACTCTCAGCATCTATGTAATAGAATATAAGATAAATAATGATTACAAATATAACCCTTTATAACCATTTAGGTGTTTCAAAGAAATCAGCTTCCACCCACCACCATTGTGACATTTAATCAAACAAATACCTGAGTGTTAGCCATGAAATCTGTGTGGGCAACTGGTTGAGTCGGCGTCGGACTTTCTGAGCTGCGTCGGCGTCAGATTAAGATTGGGGTTGTACAAAGAGAGGCAGCGATGAAGAGAGGGGCGGTGTAAATGAGAAGGAAGAGTGGGGCAGCGAGGAAAAGATGGGTGGTGCGATTTACAAAGGGGCACTTGCGTCGGCATTGGCGTCAGACTAAGATGCTTGCGTCGGCATCGGACTGAGGCGGTGCAACGAGAGGCAGTGAGGAAGAGAGGGTTGGTCTATAAGGGAAAGGGCTAAGAGGGCATACGACTCTTTGATTCTCTGTGGGTAAGTGTATTCAAATTACCGTGTATTTTCCTATGTGGCTTTAGTGGAGTAGAGGGCTGATTTAGTGGGATTCTCAGCCCGACCGCTGGGAAGCGTCACACTATTTCATATGGCGCAATTCTTTCATATCGAAGAGGTGGCGACTTGGGAATATAATGAGTGTCTTAGGATCCAAACGAGCCCTTCAGCATACTTGGGGCACCCAGGAGTAGACGATTGAGGTACTCGCTGAGGGATTCAAACATGGGGAATGTTATGATATTTAGGGTTAAAAGCTTAACCAAATTAGTATCCAATAGTCTTTAAAGCTTTTGGATCAATAATTGGGCCTTTAACAATTGATATCAGAGCAAGGACTACGTCACAAGCTCAATTCAAGGAAGAGGCGACTTATAGGCTGGATTAAAATGCATTGGTACTATGTATGAGTATGATGTTAAGTCATTGAATATTGATAGATGAGTGAAATCACCAAAAGAAAAATGTCTACCACCAGGTCAGTGTCGATAAAGTGGGCTACTATGGACATCTTATTTGGAAGCGTAGTGGAATGTTATGATCCTGAAGCTTACAAGTTTAACCAAATTAAATCCAACAACCTTAGAGCTTTTGAATCAATGGTTGGGTCTTTAACAGGGGTTAGATGATTAAATTACGTTGGTGTTTTAATTTTACTGTATAACATTTGCGTATAGACCAAATATTTCTATTGTAAAAAAAAAAAAAAATTTACAGATTTTTCTATGGATGAAGGGGTCAATTACAGGTATGAAGAGCGAGCAAGCCATTAGAATTTAGGGCTACCATTATACCAATAACTTTTTGAGCCATTAGAATTCGGAAATATGCCAATAAATTTTTGAGTGGATCTCACGACTATGGGCTCTCAAGTAAACGCTTGTCTCTGTGCTGCCCTAAGGTATTGTTTGGATAGTGAGCTGAAATGAAAGTTGAAAGTTGAATAAAATATTGTTAAAATATTATTTTTTAATATTAGTATTGTTTTGAGATTTGAAAAAGTTGAATTGTTTATTATATTTTATGTGAAAATTTAAAAAAAAAAAGTTGTAATGGTAATATGAAATGAAATAAAACATTTTTTGTATCCAAATTGGGCTCATTTGCCGATTCTGGAACCATACCCATCCCCAACTTTTACAACATTTGCCCCCAAGGGCTTTGTACTGCTGAATTATACACTGAAAAGGAGATATTGGCAACCGAAATTGGGGGATAATTTCAACTTCATCACACATCAAGATTTATGAATCATAAGTAAAACACCTGCTAAAAAAGAAATGAAAAAACTTATCACGGGTTGGGACCAATGAAATTGAATGGAAAATGCTTTCACTGGAAGTATAGCAAACGGGAAAGGAGCTTCAGCTGAGTGAAAGGGCATGGTGTGTATCTAAGGAATCTTCGAGAGATGAGCAAGATTTGTTTTGCATAAAAATTAATGTAACTCACAAAGAATTGTCTGGGCCTGGAACAGTGCTTTCTTACAAACAACCGTGACACTTGGACTAGTGGTGGCATCTACTTTTGTGTTCGAAGTTAAATTAGAATGGAGGTTATCGTACGAGAGTAGAGACTCCCTCAAAGAATGTACTTTTAACACCAAATTTTATGAGCCGTAGAGTTATGAACTAGCATGTAACCAAGTTTTGGCGAATTCCAATTCTTTTCTGAGGCCAACTTGTTTGGAAAAGTTTGCAAGTTGTTATCTATCAAAAGAGGATACTCTGTGGTGCACATGTTTTCACGACGACAATTACATTGAAACAGACCCCTAATAACACCAACAGCTCCCCTACATGAACCAAAAAAAGGAGGCAAATCACTATCATTCCTTACCATGACACCAAAACAAATTCAAATAATTTAATTGCAGCTTCCTGAAATTATGAAGTGTCAAAATCATCCAAGCTCAGCAAAGGCCAGGCAACTTATTAAGAAATCCAGCGAAACACCAGCAGTAGCAGTTTTACAATATCCAAGTTACAAAATCATTTCTAATCATGCCCAGGGAGGAAGAGGCTGAAATCAAAGACGTCTGCAAGAAATCTTCAATAGTATCTGCTCAAATCAAATAAAGTTGGGATCAACTATAACTGTATTTTGCTAGAAAGCAAGCCACGATTCTCAACCAATCATTAACTTGTTCTCTTCCAAAAAGGTGTACGTTGGGACCTCCAAATTGTATGGTGCTGGCCCCTTCCGAATCCTGCCAGAGATGTCATAATGGGAACCATGGCATGGGCAGAACCATCCACCAAAGTCACCAGCATTTGGCAAGGGAATGCAACCCAGATGTGTGCAGACTCCAACGACGATAAGCCATTCAGGATTCTTAACCCTCTCTGAGTCTGGTTGTGGGTCTCGAAGAGATCCAACATCAACACTATTTGCCAGCTTTATATCATCCTCAGTTCGACGCCTGATGAAGACTGGCTTTCCTCGCCACTTAACAGTCACAGTAGAGCCTGGCTCAATACTGGAGAGATCAACCTCAAGGGAGGCCATCGCAAGAACATCCTTACTGGCTGACATGCTCAACACAAACTTGAGGATAAGGAGGCGAATCACCGAGGCATAAACAAACCTACCACCAGTCAGAACAAAATATGCAAATGCCCGCTTGCTGGGATCGCCTGGAGGGAAACGTTCATGGTTGTACTCATCATAAACTATCTTTGAAGTAGGGTTCTTAACAGCTGCCACAGTTGCAGGAACGTCCAGGACTATACTGTTTTCCTTTGTTGGGGTGAGAGACTCAGAAGCAAAACCTAGAAAACCAATCATTTGCCAGCTAGTCATTAGAAAACACAGAAGAAGCAAAATGCAAAATTATGCCTATGGTCATCAATATGTATATCAGAGTACAAATAATCAGCTGAAAAAGCCAACCAATCATTAAAGGAGAAGGCTGATGAAAAGAAGCTTCAAACTTCAAAGGGCCTCTAATAATCAAGTGTATCTTGCTTCGTGGTGAAAGAACCTACATACGATCATGCTTTTTTCAGCTTTCCTTATTTTCATTTCCACATCCCTCAGCAAAAACAGGAAGCAAAAGAGCAAACTCAGAAATAGGGATCACACAAATACATGTTTTATGTATTGACTTATGCATATCACCACATCTTAGTTGGATAAGCCTCCTTCTCACATGAACAAAAAAATCAGTCCCAAATGTAATGCTGGGCACCATAGTTTGCAATCAATAAGTGGTTAAGAAATTTTGCAAGAGATCAGGGAGTTGATAAACCATACACACACACACACACACACACACAAAAATAAGTATTTATGATTATCATTCTATGTATCTCGTCAATATCAGGAGGACTTAATAGAAATATCAACTTCAAACCGGCAAACAAGAAATTAAAAACTTGATATCTACAATTATATTTTTCTATGTAGAAATCTGTTCTACAATATTCCAATTCAGAGTATAGACATGGATATTCATGAAAACAAGGCACAGAAATTTATCACCTGATATTATCAAAACATCTTTTAGAGAAGCATTTACAACGCTGCACACCAAAGTTTCTTACGTTTTGAACAAACCTTGCAATTTTGAGGGGCAACTCCATATAGGGACACCTAAATTTGGATTACACTACTCCTTGGCCTCTAGTCAAACCAAAATTCAATGCACCCAAAAGGAGGAAGAACATTTCTTCATATACCCAACAGATCATGAAATACGTTTTCGTAATTAATAATTTCTAGCTTTTATTCTTCCCATAAAAAATCTTAGATTACAACCAAAATCGATAAACAAGTTTCCACGATCAAAACCCAGGCACCCCCAATGATTGCAAATAACGATAATACTGTAACTAGCTACCCCTTCCCAAATAATCAAAAGCACCTTGAACAACAGCAAGCCCAAGCAAGAAAAATGAAGATATTTCTAAACAAGTAGCTTCGGATATCGGTTTGTATCACTTATATGAGTGGAAACCAAATGATGATGATCATGATGATAACAATAATAATAATACAGGAAAAGAGTAAATATGTATCCCTTGGCATTGTCTATCACGTTGAAGCAACATAACAAGAACCGATATAACTTATCAAAAAAAACAAGAACCGATATTTATCCAAAATAAATCTCGGTAGAAGAATAGACATTAGCGGAATCATTTCATATTTATAAGAAAGAAAATGGCAATTATAAGACGCGTGAGACTTGAAAAGTTGTTAGTATTTCAAGGGAAGGAAAAGAAACCCTAACCTCTGAAGGGGATGTGAAATAAGCCGGGTCTGGAGAAAAAGGGGGAGTAGACGAAGCCGTCAGATCTGGGCTGATCAGACGACGAGGAATAACCGCCGTTAAAGAATAAATCAGGGGGAAGTAGGACCGAGGCCGCCTGGTTGGGCCTCCATGACGACGACGGAGACACAGAAGACAGCCTCCTTGCTGCAACCCTCAACATCTTCTTCTGACTCTAACCAGATTGGTTGGCGTCGCCGAATAATTGGGAAATTTGGCTGAGAGAGAGAGGAAAAAAAATGGCAAACCCTTTCGACAATTGACGGGGGAGGGGGAGAGTAGAAAGAGCCAAGAGGAGAAGAGATTGTTCAGAGTGTCCCTGATTTTGACACATCAGCTATAAGGACGAGCCGATCACTCGCATGACAAAGAGCAAGTCGTTTGGGTAGAGATAGAGTTGTGATAGTTTGTGAATAATAAAAAATAATAATTTTAAAATAATAGTTTTTAATATTATTATTATTTTGAGATTTAAAAAAATTAAATTATTTATTATATTTTGTGTGAAAATTTTAAAAAATTGTTTTGGAATTTGAAAAAAGAAATTATTATATTTTATGTGGAAATTTGAAAAAGTTGTAATAATGAAGATGAGATGAGTTGAAAAAGTTTGTGAATTCAAACAAGGACGATCGAGTTTTATAGTGGAGAAATTTGAAACGATTTATGAGGCGGTTTATTTGAAAAAACAATATAAATGTTGAAATAATGCTTTTGAGTTGAGATTTGAATCGGTTTATATATCTATATGTAAGAAATGAGATGAAACTTAAAAAATACAACAGTTCATAATGAAACATTGCTTTTAAAATAATTACTGATCCATAAACGTAATACTTCAAGTTTAATAGATAAAATATCTACTTTGATTAGTAGAATTTCACATCGGAGTCGTATGACTCAACTTAAAATACAAAACAATATAAATATTGAATTAGTGATTTTGAGTGAAGTCTTGAATCGGTTTGTATTTTTATATATAAGAAAAGAAATGAAACTTAAAAGTTACAATGGTTCATAATGAAACATTGCTTTTAAAAGGTTTACCGTTTCATAAACATAACACTTCAAATTTAATTGGTAGAATACCTACTTTTATAGGTAGAATGCCACGTTGAAATTATATGACTTTGCTTTTATATATAGTAATAGATTACCAAAATCCTCTACCGAAATATTTTTTAATTTTTAATTTTTAATTTTTTTTATTTAGTGATTAAATAAATGTTTTTAAATGAATGTGTATTTTTTTATTTTTAAAAATGATCTAAATAGTTTTAAAAAATGGTGAAAGAAAAAGTAAAAAATAAAATAAGATTTTAACTAATCGGTAGAGGGTTTCTACTGAAATCCTTTGTGGACGTAGCAACTTCCTTTTGAAAAATATTCAGTGTATACAAAATTTTTACATAATAAAGTTTATAATGTAATTTAGGCCCTATTTGGTTGTTGGACTGCACTGAAATTAATTCAATTCAATCTAATTTTAAGCTGAGTCTAACATTCAAACACCTAACTCTTAAACCACTAAACTCATCTCAACTCAAAATCTCTTTACATGTGGAATCCACAAACTTTTTCAACTCAACGCCTCTTTACACATGGGACTCATAACCTTTTTCAAATTCTCATAAATATATTTAAACTGTTTTTAACATCTAAATATATTTAAACTCATCTTAAGTGGACTCCATAAAACTTATTCAATCATCTCAACTCATTACTATTTTATAAAAAATTCAACTCAGCTCAACATTCAAACGCGGCCTTAATATGATGATTATAAACTTTTTTTATAGATATGACGAGTTAAATCTATTGTGTAGGATATTTGTGTAAAGTTAGCATTTTTCATAAGTTTTAAAGGCAATTATCATCGCCTATAACTTAGAATGAGTTGAAGAGAAGAAATAAGATATGAGATCTTATTGTATTTATAATTGGCTTGTTGATTGCGTTTGAATGATGAGATGATCTCAAATTATTTGAATTGATATGTGATAAAGAGTGTTGTGGATCCCATTGAGATGTGTTTGATTGTAAATAGATTGAGATATGTGTTTAAATGTATGACGTAAATTAAGATGGATTTAATTTTTTTTATGAAAATTTGAGAAAATAGTGAATCCCATCAATTGTTAATATGAGATGAATTGATGTGATTCAACAATTAAACATAGCCTAAATTTTGTAAACAACATCAAATATTATACGTCACAATTATATTTATATATACTCTCTTATTCTATATCTTATAGTTAAAATAAAAGTTTTATGCATAGTACCTGCCCTAAAAAATATTATATCTATCTTCTTCTTCTTTTTCGTCTCACCATCAACATTTATCGTCAATAATATCCATGTTGATGCTCCATCATACAAGGGGGAAAACAAAATAAAGAAGAAAGCAAAATTGGAAAAAGAAGAACGGGCCCAGTTTGGATGGTTTGTTGGTGAAATACACAGAAATGAACAATAATTTAATAAAAATTACAATGAAATAAATATTCAAACGAAACCAGTTTGGACTGAGACACAGAAATATCGCTCTCTTTAAAGATATTCAAACCCTCTATGGTGTACAAAGTCTCAAATTAACCAGTGTAGCAGAATTTCTCTTAATCTGACTCCTCCAAGATACAACAGTCCAATTGATCATCGTATCTGAAAATTTCACCAAAATGGATGTTTCAAAGCTTTTAGTAACTTTGTTGGAACAAAAAAGTTTGAAGAACTAAGGCCCACTTAGTTATGCCCTTGATTTTTAGTAGTTCATCAGTGGAAGATCAAATGGAAGATAGAAATGAAAATTGCCTGATTTGAACTAAAACAAAATGCATATTAGAAAATTCCTGCACTAACTTTTACAGCCAATAACTTAGTTGTATACTTAGGTTATTAGGTTGAGAAAAAAGTTAAAAATACATACTAACCTCTACTGGTTGAACACATAAAAATGAAGGCTTAAACATAATTAAAAAGTTATTCAAATACAAGAAGAAGTAGAGTTAAAAGTATAGCAGAATTTTTTGTAGAAATTATACAAATTATAACAAAACATGACAAAAAATCATCTCACCTCTTCAAGCTGTAGGTTGCACGATTTATGCTTGTTTCTAACTTCCCTCCACTTGGTTACACACCCAACTAAACAAGTATTAGAAGAAAAAAAATGTAAGAACATATGAGGTTGGAAGACACCATGACAGAATTTGTTACAGAAAATTTTAGAACTTGGGAATGTGTTGCTGCTATCTTTGAGCTAATTTCTCTAACAATTGTCTCTTACAACAGTTATAGATTGTGGCACCCAAATACATGGTCACCTAATAATACAAGTTGTAGACATTCAATCTTTGCTATTAGCATTTCTTCCTATTTAATCACCACCAAGTTGTCCATAAAATTGATAGATGAAGGGAAATGAGTAAAAATAATTCCTTTAAAAAGAAAGTTCCTCCAGGTGCATGTTTTATAAAGAAAAACACATACATTGACTTCAGAGAAAATTGTAGGCTCTATGAAATAACACTTCTCACCATTGGTTGCACTCCTTACATCAGACATTAAGTTTAGCACAAGAAAAATAACCACGATATCTATTTAATCATTGCGTCATTGAACAAGCCATGAATTTCATGATCACCTGGATTTCCTTGGCCCCATATATCACTGACAGCCATTTTGTATGCTTATGTATTTGAATTGATAATTATTAAATTACCACTTACTCTGAATATATTTATTTTCATCCAGGAAACTTCATGACTGGCTATCCCATATTTTTAATCACGAAAGGATGGTATTGGGTTGGAGGGATTTTGACTGTGAGTGTGATTCTATTTTTTTTTCTCACATTTCTCTTCTTTTGGTAAATTCTTTTAGTGATTGTAGTGAGACTTGCTGTCACCAGGTTACAATGATCAGACATTGAATAACCTACCTATCAGCCTATAATAACCTCCGGCAGTCTCCCCTGCTCTACCTGTGAACCCTTGCATTGATGACATCTTACTGTATAAACTCCATCTCTCCAAATTGGAGACTACTAAAGAAGTGTCTTGGCATTTTAACCATCATGGAGTGGCAACACAAGTCTAAGCAGGGACGAGAACAAAACTGGGAAGGTGAATGTAGTAATCACTTTAAAATTTTATTTGGCTATTCATTGAATTGATCATACACAACATGGTCAGCCTTTGTAGATCTGACCTATTCACCCAAAAGATACAAGCAATTATCTCTCACTGTCAACCCCCATCCCCCTCTAAAAAAACCCAAGAAACCACTTCCATCAATTCAGAAAGTAATTTTATTCTCCACAAAAAGAAAAAACAAAACAATAATAGCATGTAGCCAAAATCCACTTCCACATAATTTTGTGAAAATCGTGTAATGAAACTTTTGTATAATAAAACTATTGTAGAATATGTACGAGTGAAAATAATGAGATCTAAAATTGAAAAACTCCATTAAAAGAAAAATTATGAAATTTGGCGAGTCCAATATAATTTAACCACAGTAATGGATAAAGGAAAAAAACTGCTCTACCCCTTCTATATTACCACTCTATATTACCTCTCGACGTAGAAATCTCATCTAGCTACCATGTAGCATATTTTTTAGTTATTTTTAAATAGACTCTTCATGACGATGTTAATGTAATTGGATGTGATGAGGAGTTGATGATTTTTCTTTGTTTTGTTATCTAAATATGCTCAAGATTGTCTAACACAACATTTTTGTTTTAAAAAAAATTTCGAATTGTTACTATATTTTATATACTTATAAATTTATAATCTACAGTTAAAGCATTAAAAAATTAATGCCATGTGTTTGGAGGCTTATGCCTTTAATGCCCAGTGCAGTGTTATAACCTCCGTAGATACAGAATTGCATATCCTTTATAATCAAGTTAACAGTTTTGAAAGACAATTTTCACACTATTACAATAACAAGAACAAACAAGCCAATAATGTAAACGGTAGTAATAATTGACAGAACACAGAGAGTTGTATATCATGATTGTTGGATGGAGGAACGCCCACGTGGGCAGACCCCTCCCTTGCATGCGTTACAAAGCAATGTAACTCATGGTTTTAAGGCCATGCGTTACATGGCTTGTAACATATAACTGCCATTTAAATGGCAGAGTGAAGGCTGGCCTTTTAAGGCCAACTCAGTTGGTTTTTTGGATCATCTGAAATACAAAACGTTATCTCTTTTTGTTCTCTTTTGAAATAATATTTAGGTTGTGAACGTGCTGAGTGTTACTCTAGTTTATACTACGTAGTACACTTCACCACTAAAAGGAGACGCTTGAGGTTTGCTAGACTAAATAAACTTGTGGAGCAACTTAGTAAGCTGTGCTTGGGTATTTTTAGCTGTACTTTCTTACAATGATTGAGCATGTGCTTACCAAGAGCCCACCAGTCAATGGCGCTACTATCTCCAGAACTTGTAATAATTTCCTGAAATCAAGTATTCATAAGAACTTTGAAAAGAAAATAGTGGATAAAATATTATTACTCTCATTATAACTCTCATAGCTAATACTCTTTGTAGTTTTTACAACCACTTCCTGCTAAATATGATCAGAATTATGGAACGGCTTGCATGTTCTGAAACAAAAACATATTTCTTAGAAATTATGAAAAGCCCATTCTAGAACTTCTTATCCGGGACATCAAAGTTGAGTTCCATATAGGACTATATCCAGAACCTAGTATAGGGAGGCAACTTCCTTAGCAATTGGGTGCGTGCAAAAGGGCAGGAAGCAGAAAAGGACTTGGAGGACAGAAGAGTTCACCTAACAATTATCTTTCCATGGATGCCTGGAAAATACACATTACATTTAAAACATTCCATAAAAGATGGTTTGAAGAATTTCCTGAGAATTCTTGAATCTAATAGAAACTAAAACAATAGTTTTGTCTCATGTGATAAATTTTGGACTCAAAGTAGCATGCAGTACATGGACATTTAGTGTGATTGAAGATTCACCATCCATGAGCAGTAAATTCTTTAATTCCAACAAATGAGTTTGACTGGGTAACTGGCTCTGGAACAAACGTTGGCGGTGGTTAACTCCTACATCGCCTCCTATTACCAGGTAGTGAGTGTGTGATGATCTGCAATACACAGTAGCATGTAATCTCTAATCCATACGCTTCAAAATGCCAATTTCCAAAGCCTTCAAAATGCATCTCTCTGCAATACCGACCAAAATTCCAGTTGAAAAAAACTTGAACGAAATTAAGAATTTGGACTTGTGGGATCTTGAATTGCGACAGCTGGGAAACAAGATCACAAAATGAAGTGAGTTCCAAACTTAGAGGTTTTTTCTTCTCCTCCGTTTTCTCAGCAGCGATGAAACTCAATGAATAAAACAATTTATAAACTCTTTGAATGAATTCAATCCAAAATTTGCAATCAAACAATTTAAAAACTCATGCCGATCGCCTCCGTTTCGATCATTCATCACCAAGCCGCAGTGTGATGCCCCCAAACCTCCGCTTAGGATGTAATGGAGATTTGAAAGTGTTGGGACATGCAACACAAGGTTACATACCCTAGTTTTTGACAGTTAATAAGCAATGCATCCTAATATGCAACTAGCAGTATGCAATAATTGCAGCATACTACGGGTGATTAGTTATAAGAGAAAACCTGATAACCGATCAAACCGTTCTTCTTTGAAAAACAGTCCTCCAATAGTTGGGTGCCACGTATACATTTTATTTTAACTTAGTTTGAGTTCACCTACACCCGAAACGGACCCTCACTTCTTCGTCTTCTCTATTTTCCACTCCATCCCATTCCCAACCCCGACCCCCACACCCGAAAAATGCCTTGACCCCCACACTCATCCCCGACCCCATGACGGAACCCAACCCCATGACGGAATATGATGGAACTCGACCCCACAAAGGAACGCGACCCCACACCCATCTTCGACCCCAACTCGACCCCCCGACGGAGCTCGACCCAGACAAGCATGGAGGAAAATTGACACCCAGACAAAACTGTGAGATTTGATCCCCTAAACCAAACTGATTTTCGAAATATTTCAAATTTACCAGTAAATTTTTCTTTGAACAGCGGATGGCCCACTTAGCAGCGCCTCTAAAAACTCAAATCAGAATTATACAATTTTCTTCACAACCAAACGGAGTAAAGGAAAAATAGAGGGGAAAAAAAAGAAAATGAGAGCGAAATGTACGTTGTGGATGATGGTAGTGGAGGTGGATTTGTTGGTGATCTGGCAGAAGATACAAGATGCCGAAGCTACTCTGGCCATTTCAAGTTTCTTTCCCTTCTTTTTTGGCCCGAAATTCCGAATGACTGATGCTTGGGGTGGGTTGTATATATATGGGTGTAAATAAATATAGAGACAGAGAGGTTTTTTTTTTCTTGATGGATAGAGACAGAGAGGTATAGAAAATCAGCCGTTGGGGTAACTTGGGTTGGTTGGAAAGCTGGAGAAATTTGAGAATCAAGTTTTCCTTTGGCGCATGACAATTTCGTGGAAGCATTGCAGTGTTTTGGCAAATAAATCCCGTGCGCATGAGTGCAGTTACAATATAGTGAAATTAATGAGGTGGCGCCCTCTTATTGGAGGGCTGTTTTTCTTTGAACAGCGGACTGACCGCTTAGCAACACCTCTGTAATTATAACTCATGCCAGAATGAACTAAAACATCATAATAACATTAATAACCATCATAAGTTCAAAGTTAAGGTTACAATTTCCTTAATACAAAATACTTAATCCAAGATCAATGGTTAAATCAACTATTTCATACGTTCTGAAGTATGAAGAGACAATGCTTATAAGCATCAAAATTATATCTGGTTTCGCCCATGGTCCGGTTCCTCTTTAACCATCTGTATCCAGCGGTCCGTCCTGTTCTTTCTCTACTAATCTTGACACAACTTCTATCATTATGGAGGGAATAATAGTGGGTTCACAAGGGTGAGATTTGCTTGAAATCTCAATAAGTTAAACAATCAACTTGCACAGAGATAAGATATGCATGATTAATGATAAACATGAGATGCATGCAATGATATGCAGAAAAAAAATCAGTATTTGTCTCCCATCCAGGCTCTTCAACATTTTTAGAAAAACTTTAATGCATTTTCTTCTTTAAAGAACATTTTCAATTTCTCATTTAAAAAACGTAACATTTCATACTTCATTACTTTCAAAAAATCATAACCTTTCATCGTTATTAAAGCCATCATTAACATACGTATGGTAGCAACACGGTTCCTTATATACACCGTGAGCACCTGCCGGTGACCATAACATAACTGATGTTGACACTACGTTTTTGTCTACAAACATCGTTCTTAATGCATTGATAATACAACATAATATCTTCATAACATCATAACATATACACCCACCAGTATTAGGTGTCAAAATATTTGACTTCGCTCCGGCGTTCTTTAAAAAGAACTCATTAGAAACCCGTTGACTGTTTTTCATCAACCCAAGGGTTACCACTCCATTCTTAAACACTCTATAGAGTGGACATAAGAGTTCCACTAGGATAATTCCCCATCATAACCTTTGGGGTCGTGACAAAAATTATTTTCATGCTATGCTTGAAAAATTTATTTTATGACATGTGCATATGTGACAAGTTTCATGTGAAAATGACATTTATATGCAATATGCTAAAAATGGCGAGAATTTCACATGTCATGTCAGCAAGTAATCAAATGCTCAATGATGTATCATATGATGTTTCATGCTCAAAATGACATTTAATATGAATATGATGTTTACATAAGAATCATAAATAAATTATCTAAGAATAAGTTAGAAGCTAACTTACAAAATTCTTGAATTTGAAAATATTGTAGCGACTGAAATCAAATTCATACTAAGTTAGGATTAATATTACTATGGATGAGATTAATAAACAAAGGCTTCAAAAATAGATATTTACAAAAATACCATTAAACTATAAAAAATTGCTACTAAGGCCCCAAATTTTCATTATTTGCAAACAAATTTCAAATTCAACCAAACTTTATGGACCTCATATTTTTCATATTTTAAAATCATTAATATCCTTAGAATTGTAAAATTTAAAGTGAACTAGCTCAAACAATCTCAACCCGTGGCATGTACTTTAGTTGATGTTTAAGTGTGATTTCAACTATTGATCCCTATAAAGGCATGCATATGAAATTCTCTTTAGTTACAAACAATCATTATAGTCCTTAATGATATGATAAAGGTCAATTATTTGGTGAGAAAGTTTATCTCAATTCTTAATCATGGCTAAAAATCTTAATTTTCATTAATCCCTCAATAATCAAGTTTGATGTTCCTAGCCTAAATTACTAAGGCATGTTTTCAAAATTCACCCAAAATATGTATTTTCATTCTTATCTCAATCACAAGATCTTCAAAATGCTCAATCATCAAACCTAGATGGAATAAATCAAGCTTCATGCCTTAATCAACAAACTTACTTAAAATCCATGCATATTTTGATGATCAAAACAATATAGAATTAAAGCCTATCATGACATGCTTCTAATAAAAAATCAAACCTTTCATGATCATTCTAAGACGTTAATAAATTATATCAAAACATACTTAAGATATGCCATAGCTAAATTTTCACTTAAAATAATTTAAACACTTAAATCGTCCTTAATGAACTCGGTTTTGAATTAAGCATAGTAACTTTTTCTAAATTCATTTAAAACTCACTCCAACACTTAAAATTGCAACCGGACATGTAAACTCAGATCTGGGATAAGAAACTTGCAAATTTCGTAGCCCACTCAAGCTCCTGGCACATAACTCACAAGAACTTCCAAGAACACTTAATCTTACTCACCTTTCGGTTTCTCTCAAAACTAAGAGGGGAGATGACTCTCTATACTCAAGAGAGAGTTAGATATGAGGTGTGGAGGAAATGAGGGGGTGAATGTTCTTTTTATAGGCTTTAAGATGGGAGGGGACGTTGCCCTTGGTCCATGGGGATTGGTTAAGGTGGGAGGTGGTGTAAGTGGGCTAATTTTTTAGATTGCTTTCATCAGCTTGTGTCATCTTGTACAGGGAGAATATTGGCCTAAAATCACTATGACCTCATCAAGTCAGGTGCTACATTGAGCCCAAAGAAGCTGGTCTGGTTGTAGTGCAGAAGAAATAGAAGAAAAAGCAACAAAACCAACCATGGGCTGATGGGTTTAAAGTGGTTTTCTTTGGACAGTTTTGTTCATTGCCTTGACTCATCTTCATGGCTGATTTGTGCATGTGCAAGGTCACTTCTTGAAAGCTTTTTCAGGTGTAGAAGGTGGAGGATTGGCTGTCAAGTGATCATGGAGGTGCAGCTCAAAGAAGATGATGTGATGGATGGTTGTTGTTAAAATAGAGTTGTGCACAAAAGCCATTTGGTTTTGGTGCCTTCTTTGGGTGGAAAAACTTGGTCAAAGGCTCATGATGGCCATGGGGGCCTCTTGGGGATTGGGTGGTTAAGGAGGTGGCGTGGAGTGGTGGCTTAACCATGGCAAATGGGTTGTTGAGTCTCAACCAAATTAGTTTACAACCAACTAACTTCCTAGGTGCAATCGGTTTGGTGTTTTGGTTTGGTTCTTGAAACCAAACTCGTCCAAATCTTGGTCTGAGTTCAAATGAGTCTCATGAGGTGTTTAATGACCATAGTTTCCTTGAGAAAAAAGGTACAAAAAGATTGGGCTTAAAGGCAAAACAGTCCATGCACACAAAGGGCACACATGTGTGTCGATTGGTATAGTTTTGGGGTTTGATATGTCATTTCCTCTAATGACATGTGTGGAGGTTTACCTAGGATTTTAGCATGATCTAAGAGTGATGTAATGGAGTAATAAAATAAGAAAATTTTAGATCAAAAGGTTAAAAAAGATTAAGAAAGAAACTTAAACTTCAAAACATTGTTTAAAGATCACTAATCTTTGGTAAGTTGATTGATGGTCTTAACCAATTTTAAAACTTAATTTGAGTTTTTAGGGTATGATATGGATTCAAGGAAACCCATGGTATGGTGTATTGGACTTTCAAATTGAAGAGTGAAAAGAATCAAAACAAGGCTTTGGCCCTTATTGGGCTTAAAATGGCCATGAGTGTGGGTTAATGATCCAAGGGCTTTTAGGTTTGAGTGAATGGGGGCCTTGTTTCCAGATTTTGAATGATTAAAAAATACCTCAAGATTCACTAAGACGGGGCTTGAAAGGCTTATCTTGACATAATAGGACCATGAATCAAATCTATGCCAAGCTTGGCCCAAAGGGCTTATGCCTTCCTCATACTTGGACCAAGGTTGTCCTACCAAGTTTTGCACTCCTATGAGGCTTGTTTTAGAGGTTCAAAGGATTGGCCCATAAATGTCCTAAAGTTCTAAAGGTCTTAATATGATTACTAATGGGCTTGCTAATCTAATCATTCATGCTCAATAAGTTGGGCCTAATACCTTTACTCTTACTAAATTAGGCCCAAGTGGCCTTATGTCATTTTCATTGGGTCTATTTTCTATTGTCAAAGGCTTAAAACTTAATATCACAAGTTGGGCCTAAGTCTTTTTAACATCTTAACCTTAATCCATCACATGCTTAATGCATTAGGGCCTTAAAGTCTTATGTCCAAAAGTCTTATGTCCAAAAGTCTTATTGCCTCTCCTGAGCCTTTATATTAAAAAAATTTGGGTCCTTAATAAACCAATCTACTGGGCCTTCCTAAATCCAAAAAAATTTAACCCAAATTACTTAGCCCAATAAGGTGGCAAAATCTCTAATATGCCATTTGTTATTCCCTTATGGGCCTCTTGACTTCTTATCTTCAAAATTAATAAAATACTAAAAATTCTCCAAAATAATATTACTAACCAATAAAACTCCAAAAAATTCATTTTTCCTCAAAAATCAATATTGCAAAAGAATCTTCTAATAATTCTTATAAACCTGAAGTATACAGCCTTTTTCCCAGCTCAAGTATCCAAAGTTGTTCTTATTCTAGAATAGCCCAACTCCTAATTAACTAGGATTAAGGTTACTAAGGTCAAGGCCTAAGGAGCTTTTTTGGCGGGGTGTTACACACGGCCTCCCTCCCGACCTTCAACAACCTCCTACTTCAGCACTTCTCAACAGGCCAATGACTATCGGTCTCCACCAAACAATAAAACCCTAGCAATGCCTTTAAGAAACCCCAGCCGGGCACGAACATGCTCAGAGCCAAGCAGAACTTCAGAGACTCCTCCTCCTCTCTGGCCCTAGTACTCTCCCCCCAAGACTCGCCTCCTCTCTCTAAATCCCAAGCCATCGACACCATCGCCACCGCCCAGGCCAACTTCATGCTCGTCATCGTCCAATCGCTCCCATCCTCTGAGCCTTCTAAAAGCGTTATCGAGGGCTCAAATCTTCTCAAATCGGAGTTAAGCTACTGTGTGTGGTGAGGGATGAAAACGTAAAATGAGAAACACAGACGGATAAAATTAGAAAGTAAAAAATTAGACAAAAAACACTATTGCTTTATGGATACACGCTTTTATTTATAGAATAGATTTTAAAATGAAATGACTCTTTTAGGATAAATTATCTCCATTTTTCGTATCTATCTCTCGGGATATATATAAGGGAAAAAAAAACCTTATACTGACTCTCATTCTCTTAATCCCCCATTCATCCAAACTCCCTATCGTATTCATCTCCTCATTTGTCGCCGACCCTAGCCTCACAACACATCTCCTCCCCATCCTCCTCTTCGTCTTCTTTTATCCTCCTCCATTTTTTCTTGTCAAGGTGGTTCTCTATAAGATACTCATGGGCCACGGCAGGGTCGTGGGTTTGTTCATAAAACCACAACCACTGCGTTTAATCTATGTATTTTTGTAATTTTTTTTTTTGTATTTATGTATTTGAAGTTGATGTGTGAGTTTGGTTGGTGGATATGTAGATATGGTGAACAAATCGGTAGATTTGGAAAGTTTGGGAATTCTAGACAAGACAACAAGGCCATCCGTTCACTCGACAGCCTGGCGAGATCACCTGCCCATACAAGACATGGCCAGATGTCGAGGGTCCATATGCAGCCTCTCGCCCATGCAGGTGTAGGGAGCAAGATAGCCAACTACCCACTCATATAGGGCGGGTAGTAAGCTTACTACCATTAAACTCTAATGTGCCATGACAATTACTACGGAAGGAGGAATTACACCAACTTGAAGGACACAAGCTCCAGATACTCTCGTTAGATTTCTGGCTATATGTGATCATTACTTCATTAGATTTCAAGTGGTTCTTATTGCGGATGTAATTATATTGTTTGATCGAAACTCATAAAACCAAACGCTTGAAAAAAATGATGTTAAAACAAATATTACATACCACATGTTTTTGGGAGAGGGAGACTGCTTAACATTTTGAAGTACGAGGTATCGTTGAGTTATAAAGAGATTTTTCAAAAATAAATTTAAATTGGCGTGATTTTATATGATCTGTTAGATTTAGTTTATAAGAAATAATACCTGCACAATACATTTCACAACACGTTGTAACATAAGGATATTTTGACAAAATGATATTGCTTTCATAAAGTAGTTTACAAAAATACCTATATTTTAAAAATATTATTGTGTAAAATGTTGTTAAAAGTTTAGAGCATTCCCAATGGGTTATGTAAAATCCATGTTTTTGTAAAATTTGAAGGAAATAGCTCAATATAGTTCATCCAATGGATTATGTATTTTATAACTAATATACAGTTTCTTACAGTACCATTTCTACATCTCTGAAACACTATTCACACTTGAATAAATATTAAACTCACTTCTCTCTCTACTTCTTACTCTTTATTCATTTTTTTATCTATTTTCTACTTTTTACTTTATTTGAAATGAATAAAATATATTAAAAAATATAATATTTAAATAATATAAATAAAAAATAGATAAATGATGTATGATATATTATAAAAATTAGTGTGTAATATAGAAAAAATGAATTTTAATAATATATTTTAAAAAATAAGATGAAAAATTCATTGAGAGTGTTCTTAAGTTTATTTATCATTTTTGTTTTTGAAAATGTCCGACTTTTCGTATTAATGAACCGAAAAAACAAGAAAGTAGTTTTGACTAATGACTCAATGAGGCTATTTGTAAAGTTGGTGGCCTGGTACAAAAGGGTCCTATTAAACGGAGGCCCGTGAAGAGCCCAAAAACAAACTCCTCTTTCACAGCATGCTCTCACCACCATCCAAGTTCAAACCCTTCACGCAGGCACACAGCACACCGAGAAGGGAAGAGAGATAGAGGGGATGGATACGAAGAATGAAGAAGAAGAAACTAGGAAAGTAGAGTTCGAGCCAGTGGAGATAGAGTACGTGAGCTACGGGGGTGAACATCACCTACCCCTGATCATGTCTCTTGTTGACCAAGAACTCAGCGAGCCCTACTCCATCTTCACCTACCGTTACTTCGTCTACCTCTGGCCCCAACTTTCTTTCCTGGTTACCTTTCACTCTTACTTATTATGGGGTTTCTTTCAAAACCTACAAACTCTAACTGATTATTTTTCTTTCTTTTGCGTCTGTGTGTTTGGTTTTCTGTGTATGGGTTTCAGGCTTTTCACCAAGGCAAGTGTGTGGGGACGGTGGTTTGTAAGATGGGACAGCATCGAAATACGTTCAGAGGGTATATTGCTATGCTAGTTGTCATCAAGCCTTATAGAAGCAGAGGCATTGGTAATTTTCCAAATCTGCGGCATTTACCGATAAAAAAAGTTATAATCTGCGGCATTTATGATTTTCAATCTGATTTAATCACTGCGATTAATTTTGCAACCGAACTGTTAATTTTGGGCACCCCACTTTATTACGATAAACTTTGTTATATTGTGGCACTTAAAACTTTTTAGGTTATCATATTTACAGTAGCGTGTAACTATGTATTTTGGAACTGATGCCTATTCTTATGGTATGGGAGAGTCTAAGGAGCTTGTGAGGAGGAATGTAATGGTTGAGATGTCATTCATATGCGTGACATATATGCTGATTGTTTTGTGTATATGCTGTAGACCAATGTATGTTGGCAACTTAGCATGGTGTTTATCACACAAAAATTTGTTGTAGTATACTTCCTGTGTACTTGGGCAGCGCCTTTCATTGTGTTTAAATAAATTTGGCTTTTACCTGTAAAAGATGGTTGTAGTAGAAAATGATGGTCGATTATAAATATTTGAGACTTCTAGTTTTTATAACCTCTACACACTGGTGCCTAAATTTTTCATATGGTGTATCTCAAAAAATTCTCTTTGCTATATCTTATTGGCTATGAAGCTTTGTGGCGTCTTAATATTTATGTTGAGATTTTATTGCAGCTACGGAACTTGTTACCAGATCTATCAAAGTGATGATGGAATCGGGTTGTGAAGAGGTATATGAGTATATCAGCATGGATTGTAAGGTTACCAACGTGTGTTACCACCTTTGCATAATTTATTAAACGTAACAAGTTGGAACTTACACATGACCCTGCTCTTCAATCTGTACCAACAGCCATCTCAGTGAATGTTCTTACCAAAGTGGCATTGCACAAGACCATCTCGGTTCCGTTCATGATTGAAACCCGTACTCAAAATTTATTTTGTGTAGTATGCCTTTACATTTGCACAAGCATATCATAAAGGTGGTAGTATAAGCTATTACTAGCATTGTGCTTTTGTTACTAGCTGCTCGTCATTGCTAAACTTCAATCACCGGTTAATCTACAGGAAAGATTAGAATATGAAGCAGGTTCCAGAATCATGGTGAATTTTACTGGGAAATTAGGGCTGAAATGAAAAATATGAGAATTTTTTGGACAAATTAGGAGATGAAAATATATGGAACTGATTGTAGGACTTAGGCACTTACTGTTTCTGCAAATAATCTTTTGATTTCACATGTCCATTCATACAATAAAAATTGAACGACTTTGTTGGTGAAATAATGGGCTTGCTGCCATGAGGTATACATGGTAATTTTTTTCCACGTTTTGAGCAAATTTATCCAACTTCATTTGTTTTTTTTCCATTCATGATGATATTGAGTTTGGCAATTTCTATCAATGTTTAGAAGCGAACCCTGGCTTACACTTATGTTATTTTTCTTTCTCTCTTCCTTTTCTTAATTAAAAAAAAATGTGAAGGTAACATTGGAAGCAGAAGTTACAAATAAAGGAGCTCTAGCACTGTATGGCCGTCTAGGGTTTATAAGGGCAAAGCGACTCTTTCATTACTACTTGAACGGTGTTGATGCTTTTCGGCTGAAGCTGTTATTCCCTTCTCCAGAGTTATTCTCCTCCCTGCCAACGATTACAAACAACGAGGACAGCCACCGGCATACTGATCACATGCCACCTGGAGAATGTTGTGAGCTGCATTGATACTAGTATTTAGATTTTTCAGCTCGGTATATGTCCTATACATTCATAAACTTGTGAATTTCATTGCTAGGGTCTTTGAGATGCATACCATCTGAATGATTGATCTTTTGCAATCCATGTCGCGAAAAGGCTCTATTTTTTTTTTTTTTCACATTTTGCCAACAACAATGTTATTATTCACCTTGGATTTGTTATACTTAGTCTCTCTGGATTTTTTATTTTTAAAATGTCAGGAACCTCTTCAAGGTAAGACCCTTCAGACCCACTCTTGTAGAGTAAACCACGGTCCCGTGCACTGCATCCTCGGAAGTTTTCCTACACGAAACTGGTTAAATTGTTGGCTTTTCACGTGGTCCCAAATGATTGTTTGCACTCATGAGGTGTTGACCTTGGACTTTAAAGGGAGGGATACCCCAAGATCAATACCTTCACCACTTGGGCCAAACCCTTGGGGGTTTATATTTAATTTGGTTTTTAATGTCAATCAATCCAAAAGAAAACCATTTACCATGCACCAAATTAATTGATTTTGTTAGGGATGACAAAATGTATAATAAAGAATGACATTTATCTTTTACTGCATGTTTTACCATGCTGATTTTGAAATGTCTAGGATGTATTGCAAAGACCAAATATACTCATTCTCATCCAATTACAAGTATGGCTAAAGGAGTAGGAAAGCAAAGTGCATACACGGGCAACAAAGAAAATCCTTAGCAAAGACAACAAAAAGATATTCATGTTCAACAAATACAACTATCTATAATAAATAGGATAAAGAGTATAGAGATTCAAAGCTAATAACATAATTCCTACAAATCTCTGTTTTTGTGATATTGCAAAATATATATAAATCCCTTATATCTTAAAAGTGGCTATAAGGGAATGAATAGTAATTATTGTTTGACACTTTTTTTTTTCTCTATTTTTTCCTTTTATGCCCCTGTCTTGTTGTCTTATTACGTTTTTGTCCCTTTTGAAAAATCTGGTTTTTTCCTCATTTTTTTTGTTTTGCCGGTTTGTGTTAGTACATCAGTCATATCGTGTCAGTGCCTCGTTTGTTTTCACAATCATTCTCATCTCATCTAATCTCATTTAATCTTTACAATTTTTTCAAATTCTCACACAAAATAAAATAAATAATTCAACTTTTTCAAATCCCAAAATAAAAATAATATTAAAAAAAATATATTCTAACAATATTTTATTCAACTTTTAACTTTTATCTCAACTCATCTACAAAAACAAACAAGGCAATGAGTCATCTGTGTTTTTGTTCATTCGTGTGAGTAGTTCATGTTTTGTGTCATGTCGTTTTTACCCTTATGTTATGTTCTTTGTGTCCGTTTAAGTGAGGGTTTATTTGTCTTTTTGTGTAAATGGGTCAGATATGGCAAAAACATTTTAAGCACATATATATTGCTTAAAAGGATGGCAATCCTGAAATTCCACACACGCACGCGCGCGCGCACACACACACATATATATCTCTTCACCAACAATATTATATCATAGCTCTAGATATAATATTGATGTTCTTGCTTCAAAGCATGTATATGTTGTTCTTTTCATTGAAAATTGAATTAATTCTAAATGTCATGCCTATTTAAGCTATCTTTAGCTTTCGCGGCTATTGTCTGGTTGTTTCTCTGCTTCAATGCGTTAAACTACTTACTAATCAGTTTTAAATAAAAAATCATATTATTTTGATCTTTTGTGGACATTACTAATTTTCAAAAAGAATTTCTCCCAACTAGACAAACGTGCCTAGCATGTTGCTCCACTACTAGTATATATATATATATATATACACACTAGTAAGGGCACAATGTGCACTACACGTATGCCCAGTTGAGAAATTTTTAAAAAGAAGTGGTACTAAATGATAAATGAGAAGGTAAATAAAAAAAATTCAAACAAATTTAAAAGAGGTCATAAATTTATGAACACTTAGTATTTATGTAGAAGCAAAGAAGAGAAGACTATAGTCCAATTGATAAAACTCATTTATACCGTTATTTATTTATCACACCTAAAGGCCAAAAGAAATTAATTTATTTTTTCAAAAATGACAGTAACTTTTCATAAAGTGTGCTGGTATGTATAGCTAAAAACAAAAATAATTATCATTGTTAATTTTAATAGTTATAATTCAATGCATATCTTGTGTATTTGTTAGTTTTAAGGCCACTTAAAAAATAGCTTAACTTGTAGTTTTCTAACAACCTTCTAGTGTATTCGACAATGCTTCAAATTTAATCTTATAATCTTCCACTGAATCAATCTGTCTAAGCTTAGTTAAGGCTTCCATGGAATCACCATAACAACTAGACCCAAACCTTAACAACAATGCTTTCACAAAAGCAGCCCAATCAAAAAATATGCCAACTCTTTCGAATCTTGAAACCATATTAGGGCTTTACCCGGCATATGAAAAGATGCAAACTGCAATCTTTGATGAGGAGGCGTTTTGTAATATAAGAAAAAATGATTGACCTTATACAGCCAATCAGCAGGATCCTCACCATTGAAAGAACGAAATTCAATTCTAACAAATCTGGTATGTGCTGCTGTGTGATTCATTTCCATTTGATGCTCACCATTACTGTTATTTCCACTATGTGAATTTTTCTCACTTCTCGATTTATTCATTTTTTGCATTTTAGCAGTTAAGCCTTTCAATTGCAAGACCAGATACTCCATTGCCCTCCTGCTGAGAATTGAAGGACTTCTTCAAAGAACCCACCTCCAACTCCAAGGCCTTCTGGTGCGACATAAATTAAATTGATACAGTTTTGATTTCTAAAACTAAGAATTAAACTGTCTTTGAGGTTGTGCAATGATGAAATTATTATTTACTAACATATGTGATCTTTTCCTTTCCTAAATTTTTTATAATATTGATTGTTTCTTTTAAGGAGCATTTTATTTTCTTCAATTCTTAGTTTAATAATGATATTATTAAATTATTTGAAACTTAGTACTGTAATTTGTAAGTTTAAAATTATCACGTTATATATTTATTTGACTTCTTAAAATTGGAGAAAGAATCTTGCAACTGATTAATCATGGTGCCTTCCGCCATGGTGAGAAAGAAGATCTTCAATCTCTGATACCATGTTGTCATAGGCCTTTTCCAAGAACATAAAGAAAGAAAGAGAATCTAGAGAAATAATTGAGTTGGTTGTAATTCATCTAATGATTTATTCATTAGACTTTGTATTGTTTTTATAGTTATGCTAGGTACAAGAAATCTCATGTATCGATTGCACACCGAACACTACGTGGCTTTTCACTTATTGCATCTTTAAACGCAATTACGAAATACAACTAGAGTTTATCACCTAATTCAGAACATCTCGTCCTCTTCACTACTCTTGCACACTTGTACAGTTGTACCTGTATCCAATTCTGTCTCCCCTCCTCCTTTCCTTTGTGTTTGGTGAATTCGCTTTTAAGTATAGTTTTTTTAGTATATATATGCATTTACAAGGTTCTTATTGTATAGAAATTACAAAAATCCTTATCTTTTTTCTTTCATTGCCGCCATTGATGGACCTAGAGGAGGTCATAGAGCTCTTTGATTTTTACTGGTTCGGCCTCAAACTAATCTTCAAGAAACAACTCCCATATGTCTAGAATTTATTGGACTTCGAAGTAAACACAGATCATCAAATTTAAGAGCTAAAATTTATGAATTTGGGTTTTGTTTTCTCATAAGAAGATAGGAATTCAAGCTTGACTTCAGTCGTTCTTGGGTTGCAAAGATTTGGAAAGAAAGATGAGGAAGAAGATGTTGTTGATCAATATGCAACTTCAAGGCCTTATCTTTCTGAATCTTGGGAGGTTTTAGATAGAAGAAAGTCACATAGCCCATTGATGAATTGGAAATGGTGGACTCACACCGTTGCTTTCACTGTTAGATGATGAAATATATGTGTATGTCCTATAAAAAAAAAAAATATATATGTGTGTATGTATATATATAAAGAGAGAGAGAGAGAGAGTGAAAAAATCGGAGAACATCGGACGACTCCATTAAAGACAAACCAAAATAGATAAGTTACAAGAAGATGAAATATATTTAGCGAAGTCCGGCAGGGAGTGGGAAGATTGAGAAGAAGAAAAAATGGCGTTTTATTCAAAAAGGAGCATTGGTTGATTGATAAGTTGAACGTAGGCAAATCCACGTCAACGTTCGGTGCGCAATGGTCCTCAAATTCGCTTGACTCGAGTTTTTCTTGTTTTTATTACTTCAATACCACTGATGGGCCGTAAATACAGATGGGCTCAGTTCCCATACAGAACATCATTACAATTAGACCCACAACTCTTACACTTAAAGCCCATTCTACCAATACACCTTGCACTAAGTCCCTCATTACCTAGCTCCCTTCAGATACCCAATTCGATATATGACATTGTATAGTAGAAGAAATTGAAAATAAATGATATTAAATAAAAGAACAATATTAGGTATAGTCTTTATTTAAAAATTATAATGTAAATTTATGTAATTTGATTTTTAAAATTTTTTAAAATGACAAAAATATCTATTATAAAATAATATTTTTTTTTTTCATTTAATAAATGGCATACACATAATTTCTCTAAATAAAAAACTATTTTACGTTGCAATAATTTTATTTTTTTGTTATTTGTGTTAAGGTTTACATTAAGATATAATTTAGATAGCGAAACGAAATGAGATAATTTTAAATAAAAGTTAAAAGTTAATTTTAATAATAATATTATTTTAAAATAAAATAAAATTATTTATTATATTTTATATATAAATTTAAAAATATTATAATATTGAGACGAAATAAAATATTCTTACCGTCCAAAAGTCTAAATTAAAAAGAACAAAGAGAGAGAGATGTACGTACTATGTATCTAGAACTCTTTCAACGATCTATCCCTCCCTTACTTTTCAATCTTTTCTTGCTAATGCACCGTGCGCTTCGATCTCCAGCTGGAGAGCCATGGCGATCGTGCTTTTCTTCTTCGCGCTCATTTCTTCAGCGGCTATTCAATCATCGGAATCCAAGTACATAGCTTACAACACCACTCACAGAATCGTCCCCGAAAAAATCAACGTCCACTTGGTCCCTCACTCCCACGACGACGTCGGTTGGCTCAAGACCGTCGATCAGTACTACGTCGGCGCTAACAACTCCATTCGAGTACACCACTGCTACTTTTCTGTTCTCCTTCCTTAATATATATATATATATATTTATTCTCTTTAGTTCCGAATTCTGTTATTGGCCAAAGAAAATTAAATTTGGGGTTGGTGGAGTAGGGGGCGTGTGTGCAGAACGTCTTGGACTCTGTGATTTCGGCTCTGTTGGACGATAAGAATCGGAAATTCATTTACGTTGAGATGGTAAAACTCCTGAAATTTTGTAATTTGTTTTGGTTTTTTTTCTTTTGGGTTTCTATTGAAGGTAGTAATTTTTGCATTGCATGCGGACTATTGTTGGGTTAACTGATTGTGGTTTAAATTGCTTTTAGGCGTTCTTTCAGAGATGGTGGAGACAGCAAAGTGAGACTATGAGGGTTAAAGTCAAGGAGCTTGTCGACTCTGGTCAGCTTGAGTTCATGTATGATTTTCACAAACTAATTGATATACCAGTTTTTTCTTTATGAATTGAAGTTTATAATATAAGAAAATCCCCAATTTTGATAGAAGTTTGTGATTATTTGATCTCATATGGTACCTTTTTCTTTTTGGTTTATCGATTTTGAAGAAATGGAGGTATGTGCATGCATGATGAGGCCACTCCTCATTACATTGATTTAATTGATCAGACCACTCTAGGGCATCAGTTTATAAAAGATGAATTTGACAAGGTTCCTAGAGTTGGTTGGCAGATTGATCCTTTTGGGCATTCTGCTGTGCAAGCTTACCTCCTCGGTGCAGAGGTATGCATTTAGAAAATTTGTAGCTCTTCTATAGAGTTTGTTGCTTCTAGAAATTTACTTTCTGTTGCAATATAATAATGGAAACCATAATAGAATTGGATCAGGGTCCAAGGAGGTAGTCATGCGGTGTGTGTTTGCATGAGCATCATCTTCCTCACGTGCCTGAATTTCTGTTGCAGTTAGGCTTCGATTCCCTCTTTTTTGCTCGAATTGATTATCAAGATAGAGCTAAGAGACTAAATGAAATGAGTCTCGAGATTGTCTGGCAGGGTTCCAAGTCCCTTGGTTCATCTTCCCAGGTTAGGGACATGATGTCTAGTCTTTCCCGTTGTTTGGCATGAGAATTTATAATGTCTTTTATGCATTCTACTTTGATGATGTCCCATGCATTCTTCTGACTTCTTTTGCAAACTTCATATGCAGATATTTGCTGGGATATTCCCCAGGCATTATGACCCTCCTGATGGCTTCACATTTGAGATCAATGATGTTTCTCCTCCTATTCAGGTTATTTTAGTTTATTTTATACTTTTATTTTTATGTTCTTGTAAAAATACGGCTGCTACTCCTGAATTTTTTTCTCTCAAACTCATATTGACACAATATTTTCTATTGAAGGACGATTTTCTCCTGTTTGACTATAATGTTCAAGAGCGAGTTGATGCCTTTGTAGCTGCTGCTTTTGCACAGGTTTACATAGTTTCAAGGTTTTGTCTATAGAAGCAATGAAAATTAAGAGGTTGAATCGGTGTTAGTTTTGATGTTCAGATTCATGGGTAATGTTGATCAGTTGATGTAAGATCCAGTTGAATGGTCATTTTATTGTGCCATCTCAAGTTCAGGAAGTCATTAACTTATTATACTTCACCACCTATCAATAGAAAGTAGGACAGATTTATCCTGTTATTGCAGATAGATGATAACAGGATCTTTTACAGGCTAATGTAACCAGGACAAATCATATCATGTGGACCATGGGGACAGATTTTCGTTATCAATATGCAAACTCGTGGTTCAGGCAGATGGATAAGTTCATTCATTATGTGAACGAGGTACCATATAAGCCTCATTGAAGATGATCATGTATTTCATTGTGTTATGTGGCTTCTTAGCTGTATGCAATTGTTTCATTGGAACATTCTTAGGATGGGCGTGTCAATGCATTGTATTCAACCCCATCCATCTACACCGAGGCAAAACATACAGCAAATGAAAAATGGCCTCGTAAAACTGACGATTTCTTCCCGTGAGTTTGTTATTTTCATTTTGGCATTAAAAACATCTCTCTCTCTCTCGCTCTCTCTCTCTCTCTCTCTCTGTTTTTGATAACAAGATCAGCTTTGTTTTCTGACTTTTGCATCTAAATAATGAATCATATTCAGGTATGCAGATCATCCAAATGCCTATTGGACTGGTTACTTCACAAGTAGGCCAGCCTTGAAAGGTTATGTTAGGATGATGAGTTCCTACTATCTGGTAGATCTTGGTCGCTTTTCTTTATTTACGAAGTGATTCTATCATGTCCTTGTAGGCTTTCTTGGCACGTTCTAAACATGTAAAGCTGCGCTTTTTTTTGGTTCTACAATAGGCAGCAAGGCAGTTGGAATTCTTCAAGGGCAGGAGTAATTTCGGACCAAACACTGATGCACTAGCTGATGCTCTTGCAGTCGCTCAACATCATGATGCTGTTAGTGGTACAGAAAGAGAGCATGTTGCTGCTGATTATGCGAAACGATTGTATATGGGCTATGCAGAGGTGCATCTTAGTTTGATATCCAAAAATATGATATGACTTTTGACCTTGCAAGTTTAATGTGAATGTTTAATAATTCCAGTTAGTTCTCTGCAGACTGAGAAGTTGGTTTCCTCTTCACTTGCTTTCCTGGCAGAATCAAGATCTAGTCGTAGACAAGGGAACCCAGTCACAAATTTTCAGCAGGTATTGTACTATTGGATTATTTTCTTTCTTTACCTCAAAACTTGTATCCACATGCACTGTGTTATATATTACGGCAGAATAATCATGTTATAGTAGCTTATATGGTTTGACTAATTTTGTTTTGATAAGTTATAAGAAATTTTATTGACAAATAAATAGGCATAGCCCAAGTACACTTGAAGTATACAAGAGAAAACATCTAAATAGAAGCTAGGAACTAGAATAGGCTAAAAGCAAATCATGAAGTTTCTCTATCTTCAAAGCACTGCCCATTCCTTTCTTACATAAGCACCACATCAAACATGAAGGAATCATCTTCCATATGACAGCAATGCGATGACTCCCCTTAAAACCTTGTCAACATGCTAAAAGATCCACCACTTGCTTAGGCATCACCCAAGCAATACCCGTCCTACCAAAAACCTCATCCCACAAAGTCATAGCCACCTCACAATGAAGAAATAAATGGTCAACAGATTCACCACCTTTCTTACACATGAAGCACCAATCCTCAACAAATAATCCATGCTTTCTCAAATTATCCATGGTCAAAAGTTTTCCAAAGGCGCTCATATCTCTCTCCCCGCATGTCCCCCCATCGTCTTTTCATTTCCGGCGCTTATCGCCGGAAATTTTCGTAACCTTTTCTTTTGCTCCTTTTCGTGTTACCATTTTCTAACATTTTCTTTCCATTTTCTTCTTTCTCGTCTTGTATATGAGAGAGAGCGTTTGTCTCGTGAGCCCTTAGTGCGAGGTGGTGCAGCCCTAACACCGACGGCTCCGTTGGCTGTGTCATCGACATAGAAAGAGTTGACGACGACCAGCGAATCTTCTGGGAGTGCTTTGGTGCTGAGATCTTCTTCGGCGACGGAGGAGAGAAGGCTTTATTCTCCGTGTTGCTGAAATTAGGCCAGCTCCATCGCCATCTTGCATAGAAATCGCCGATCATACACTCTTGGGCCACCGATTTGCAGTTGGGCTCCATTTTTACAGATAAACCTCGCAGATCCATCTTTTTCAGCTGTGTTCCACTCGGTTTCCAACTGTTCTTTAGATCTGCCTTAGATCTGCACTGAAGGCTTGTGCTTGTATATTTTGCATAAACATTCGAGAGGAATGAAGGTTGGGAAGCCCCTGCATATGAAATTGAAGGTTTGAGATTAATATGGGTTAGTTGGTGCGCATTTGGGTGGAATCGAAGGCTTTTGAGATTTTATCAGAAGAATGAAGGTCCTTATTAAAAATTGTGAAGAGGAGCAGAAGGGTTTGGAGGTCTGTAGCTATGTGTCGTAGTGGTATAGGGTGGCTACGGTGGAAGCAGTGTTACAGGTGGGGAGAAATTCGGAATAAACAAAACATTCACGCGAAGGAAACAGATCCTTCATGGGTCAACGATGCTCCAACGTGCATGGTAGGTATCTAACTATCACTGAATCTGGTGGAGGAGGTCGGCGGAGTGATGTAGTCATTCATGAAGGGTATGAAGGTCTGGGTTGGGAGAAGTTTGCTGTTGAATTACGTAGAGCTGCTTCTATGTTTTTTTCCATTCATGTTGATGGGTCAAGGAAGGAAAGCCTGAAGAGGACATCTGGATGAGAACATGAATTTGGAGTTGAAACAAAAAGACCCAAGCACAACCACTGTGGCAGGTGATCATATGCGGCAGCTTTGAAGACGGGTCATGCTTCGGTGACTCAATTTGATACCAGGGTCAAGAAGGGGAATTGTGAAAGTGGTTTGTAGATTCCTCTGAAAAAAGAGGAGTATGGCAGTATGGCTGAAAAAGAGATGTACAATACATTAAAAGAGATGGAAACCCAGCTTGTCGAGGTCTGAAGGAGATGTAGGGTCTGTCAAAGTTGCACATAAAGAGTCGCCAGAGGTGAAGGAACTTGATGTATTGCCGAGACTTGCTGCCAACCCAGAACCTCCATTGGAGAGAATCAATGGAGTTGTTGAGGAGGTACTAGATTTGAATGCAGGAGATGGTGGGGGGAAAATATGGGTTTGTCGTTGGTGCCTTGCAAGGACGAATGTTTAAGGCCTGGTGTACAGTTGGGAGCTGTGTCTGTGGAAGATGTTGTCCCCTTGTTATATCTTCCTCCGTTAAACAATATAGCTGGATCATCATCGGATTGGGTTTTGCAAAAGGTTAATGAGATATAACAGTGTGTGGGGATTACATGTGGAGGATTTGACGACCAATTCACAGCACTACTCACTACAATTGAGCTGGATCACTCGCTTGAAACAAAATCAAGATTTAAGAAGAGTAGGGAGTTAAAGCATCTTACTTGGGCAATCAACTACGACGCAAAGGGAGGTAGTGCAAGTCGAGGGAGGACTAGAGGGAGGGTGTAAAGCCTTCCTCCATCCTTGTAGGATCGTTTGGGTGGAGTATTAATTGTGTGGGAAACAAGGGGTTGGGGTAGTTACAGTGACTTGCTTTGCTTTGGGGAGGCTTGTTTTGTCCCAATAAGGCTTGTTTTGTCCCAATAGGGTTTGGTGTATATCAGATAGGTTTCTAATTTCTCCCTCTTGGGCGATGTTCATTAGGAGCTCTCTATTATGGGCTAGGTGTTGTCTCTTGTATACACCCAATGTATTTGGTTACGCCTATTGATATTAATATATTTTTACTTATAACATATTTTTTTTCCCAAGGGACGCCAGCCAACAGGAAAATGCAACCTTACTAGGCACCTTAGATCTCCAAATGCACTTCCAAGGGAATTTATTGGCACAGTGACAAGTTTACGCCTTATAAAAGGAGCTAACCGAAAATCTGGAATTTCCTACGTGAATCCACCGTAGACTATCCTCCCTTCCCTAAACAATCTTATGTCATATAATCTTCCAAAAAAATCCGACACGATATTCACTTCCCAATCCTGCACATCTCTAATGAAATTTACATTCCATTGGAGATTGTTGTTTAACAAAATAAAAGAATCGACCACTGCAGCTTCTTGATCACTTGCAATTCTGAATAGGGAAGGATAAACATTCTTAAGAGCCATATCCCCACACCAAATATCATACCAAAAACTAATCCTTGTCCCATCACCCACCTTGTATTTGAAAGGATTGACAAATTTCCCCCAACTAATCTGAATAGACTTCCACAAACCCGCCCTATACACTCTAACTTCTTTAGAACACCAACTTCCCCACAACCTCCTGTATTGAACATCAATATTACTAAGTGAAACTTTATTTCCTCCCCATAACCGCCTCACAAAAAATTCCGGTAAATCCTCTCAATTCTATTAGCCAACCCTTACAGGCAAAGGGAAAAGAGAGAGAAAATACATTGGAAGATTAGATAACGTACTCCTAATCAAAGTAATTCTTCCCTCTTTAAACAAATATATCATTTTCCAACCAGCCAACCTCCTCTCAAACTTCTTAATCACACCATCCCAAATCATCAAAGATTTTTGAGGAGTAACCAAAGGAAGACCAAGATATTTCATAGGTATCAATGAGACCTTACAACCCAAAATATTAGCCAAATCCAAATATTCAAAACAGAACCCACTTGAACTATTTTAGATTTAGATAAGTTAATTATAAGACCATAAACAACTTCAAAACATAACAATAGTGCTCTCAAAGAACGAAGATGATCCTGATTAGCCTTACTAAATATTAGAGTATCGTCAGCAAAAAGAAGATGTGAAACTTTTATGCTGCCTCGAGACTCATCTCCCCCCAAAAACCCCGACAAGAAACTCCCATCCACCGCCGCTTCAATCATTCTACTCTAAGCATTTATAACAATAGCAAAAAGAAAAGGAGACAAAGGATCCAAATCTTGTGAACTACTGAAAAAACCAACCGGGGAACTATTCACCAAAATAGAGAATCCGACTGTCAAAATACAATGCTTGATCCACAAACACCACTTCTCTCCAAAACCACATTTCCCAAGTAAGTACAAAAGGAACTCCTAGTTAAGATGATCATATGCCTTTTCCATACACAGTTTTACAAGAATACTAGAGCGGTCCTCTCTAATTCTACTTGCCAAACATTCATTAGCTATTAAAACCGAATCAAGAATTTGTCTTCTCCTCACAAATGCATTGTGAGATTTGAAAATAATATTTTCCATCACCACACTCATACAGTTAGCTAGAATCTTAGAAATAATCTTGTAAACGCCATTGACCAAACTAATACGCCGAAAATCCCTCATTTCCACATCCCCCACCTTTTTAGGAATAAGTGAAATAAATGTAGCATCAAGATTTTTCTCAAATTTCATAAACAAATGAAATTCAAGAAAACCATCATAATATCCTCTTGCACAACGTCCCAACATGCTTGAAAAAAAGCTATAGAAAAAACATCTGGGCCCGGAGCTTTATCCCTCGCCATTTCTCTAACCACATCAAGTTCTTCCTCTTTTTCAAAAGCTCCATCCAACCACTTTGCACTAAGCTGGTCAGTGGGCTAAAAAACCAGCCCATCCAACTTAGGTCTCCAAGAGTATTCATCCCGAAAAAGATTTTCATAAAAATTCAAAATACGTTCCTTAATAGCCAAATGATCCGAATGAATACAATCGCCTGCATGAAGAACCTCAATGGCATTATTTCTTCGATGAGAGTTCGCCATTTGGTGAAAAAACTTGGTACACTTGTCGCCTTCCTTCAACCAAAGAGCCCGGGATTTCTGCCTACACGAAATTTCCTCCGTAAGAGTAATCTTCTCTAAATCAGCAACCACCACTCTTTTTCTCTCCTTATCCTCAACTAAAATCACCCCCAGCAACTCCCATTCCTCCAAAAACTGCAGCTGTTCCAAGAGATGTTTCCTTTGACTTTCCACATTCCCAAAAACCTCCACATTCCATTTCTTCAAGTCTTGTTTTAAAATTTTCAGTTTTCCAGCCAAAATAAAACTCGAGGTATCAGAAAAATGGTATGAAGAGCACCAAATCCTTACCCTACCCACAAAACCATCATCCTCCAGCCACATCTTTTCAAATTTAAAGTACCTATGTCCTCCATTAATGCCCCCACAATCCAAGATAATGGGGTAATTATCCGAACATAACCTCGGAAGCTTCTTCTGACATAAATCAGGAAAATGAGCTTCCCAAGGAGGAGAAACCAAAAATCGGTCCAGTCTAGACCATGCCCTCCCATTAGACCACGTAAAGTCCCCACCCGCCATAGGTAAATCAATAACGTCCAGCTCAAAAATAAGATCTGAAAAAACTGCCATTGCAGGATAAGTATGAGAATCCCCCATACAATCACTAGGAAACCTAGTAGTGTTGAAATCCCCCCCAAAACACCAAGGAAGATCCCACCAACAGCAAAGACCCGCCATTTTGTCCCACAAAATTCTCCTACTACTATCCAAATTCGGGCCATAAACACCCGCAAAAGCCCATTCGAAACCATCATCCACATTCTTAAAATGATAAGCCACCACAAATTCTCGCACATAATGTTCTATTTATTCCACAACCGTTCTATTCCACATAACAATGATGCCTCCCGAAGCCTTGTTCGAAACTAACACAACCCACCCCACATAATGACAACTCTCACAAACTATTTACAATATTTTGATTTAATAAACTTCAATTTGGTTTCTTGATAGCAAAGCACATTAGCCTTCCACTTACGGATTAAATTTTACCTGGAGACGTTTTCGAAAATCATTTAGTCCCTGAACATTCCAAGAAATAATCTTTGGGAAATGCTTTGAAGACAAATAACGTTCTTTGGGAGAACTTAGGGATTTATTCTTTAGTACTTTGTGTTTGTGGGCTAAAACTCTTGTACTAAATGATGAAATTTTTCAGAATTTGTATTAGCCTCTTTTTTGTTTTATAGTGTGTAATAGGTATTTTGATGAGGACATCTCCTTTTATTCATGTTTATTTATTTTAGTTAGGGTTTGTATTACCCTACTATTTTAGGACATTTTCTATTATTAATGTTTTACTTATTTTATTTAAGTTTTGTTTTAACTTACTATTTAAGGACTTGTAAGGGATGGAACAGTAGGTTTTTGAATTGGAGAATTTAAGCGCTTGTTACAGCCGCCCCCCCTCTCTTTCTTTCTTCTTCTTCATTTCTTCTCTTCTGGTTTCCTTCTCTTCTCTGTTTTGCTATATTTCTGCTTTTACTTCTTGTTCTTATTTCTATTCTACATCATATTTGATATCAAGAGCCAGTGCTATTGTTTTCTCAAACACAGCAGACCCTTCACTTCTGTTTCGACCCCCAAGTTTGTTCATCAGTTTCGGCAACCCAGAGACTTCTCTCTTCTCTGTGCTCGAGCTGCAACCAGTAACGACACCAGACCCACACTACCACCGTGACCAGCTCATCGACGTCTGACCACAAGCCCACGCCGATAAGCCTCCACGAGTTTCTTCCCCTCCTTTCGACCTCCTTCCTGTCGTTACCCAGATCTATATTTTGCCCCTGTGATTTTCGGCCCTTTCTGAGTCGGTAGTGACCCTCAACCACAGCTCAGCTTCCCCTTCGAGACAGACCTCGCCGAAACTACCAAACTAGGGACAGACGGTGCCGGAAACACGAAATCTCAGCTCTGATTCTTCTCCCTCTAGCAGACGTCTCTCTCTCTCGTGCGGTCTCTCCTCTCGCGCGACCCCAGTGCAGAAACACCTAGAGGCAACAGGTGCGGAAACACGAAGCCAAAAAAAAAGAAAAGAAAAAGAAAAGAAAAAGAAAGAGATAGCAGCAGAAGACGCTTCAAGGGAAACCCAGATCTTGCGAAAAGAAAACATTGGAGCTCACGGACTAGTGTCGAATCCTTAGCGCACAAAAAGGGAGTCATCGTATCTCTTTGGCTTTATACTAACTGTTCATTTTAAGAGTGTATCAATTGGTTTTATGTGCTGTTGTTAGCTTGTTACCATAGTGAAGCTAGCCAAACCCGCATTTGCTACGGCCAGATTTATTCAACACTTAGATTTTGGTTTTTCTTCCTATTTCTTGTGTTCCCATTATCACTTTCATAATCCAAACACTTACTTTTCATCTTTGCATTAATTGTCCTTCAAAAAAAAAAAAACAAAAAAATAAGCATTGCTATATGACTAGATTTGTTCGATTAGCATTTGACCATTGCTTTATTATTTTAAATATCAGTATTATTTGTTTGCCGTATTTTGGATTTACTTAATCCCAAAAAAAAAAAAAAAAAAAAAAAGATTTTGCTCAGTTGAAATGTTTCATTGCTTGCACTTATTGTTCATTGATTTCGTCATTGCACTTCATTTAGCTGGTGTTGCATTGCATGCAGTTGCGTAGTGGTCGTCTTGTCACCTCTAGTTCCAGTACTTTTACCATGGATCCTTCCCAATTTGATACCCTCACCCGACAATTAGCTCAACTAGCCACTAACTATGAACATGTACAGACTCAATTAGGGGCTGTCCAAACTGAGATGGCTGCTACTCGTGAGGAGAATAGGGACCTAGCTGCTAGGTTGAACAATTTTGAGGAAACCCCTTATTTGTCTGGCAACTCTGAAGCGTCCCAAAATAGACACTATCTTCATCGACGAGGTGATCGACAACATGTTAGTCGTGATCGTGGGGTTAGGGATTATAATCGTGAGCGAGAACGAGACCACTACCGTCAGGGTACTTAATCTCCCACTCGCCATGAAGAGCGCTTATTCAGAAACATTAAGCTAAAGGCCTCTACTTTTGATGGTTGCCTAGATCCTCGAGTTTTTACCCAATGGGTTAGGGATATGGATCGTTTCTTTACCTGGTATAGAGTCCCTGAGGATCGGAGAGTTCAATTTGCGAGTTTGAAATTAACTGGCACTGCCCAACTTTTTTGGGAAAGTATAGAGGATCTCCTTGAGAGGCGTCATGCGCCTCCTGTTGGAAGTTGGGAAGAAATGAAACGTCGTCTTCAAGAGAAGTACTTGCCCCAATCTTACAGGGGTAATTTGTTGGACCAATGGAATGCCCTTACACAGGGCAATCGACCAGTGACTGATTATGTCACTCAATTTGATGAGTTTCGAATGAGATGTCATATAGTTGAGGATGAGGCCATGACTTTGAGTAGATTTAGACAAGGCCTAAAAGATGATCTTAGGCGCGAGCTTGTCCTTCGGGGTGTCGCTACTCTTGACCACGCGTACTCTTTAGTTCGAGACTATGAGTCGGTTATGAGAGCTCCGTATGGAAGGCGTGGTGACAACCGCCCTCCCATCACCCCAGCGCCCACCCTTTCCCCTAAGTCTCTCCTAGGGCCTCCACCATCTAATGTTTCCCCGGTATGGGAAAATAAGGGTAAAGGTCCTGAAATTCCCAGGACTTCCTCCCGCTTGCAGTGCTTCAAATGTAAGGGTTTTGGCCACATTTCTTCCAATTGTCCTAGTCGAACCCTAGTCATGGAGGAACATGAGGGTGTAGTTAATGAATTGTTAGAAGACCAAGTCTATGAGCCTAAGCTTGAGGACTTTGATGACTTAGGTGATGATGAGGATACCTTTTTAGGTTGTGTCCAGGCCCTTCCTGTGGATCTAGGGTCTGTGCCCCTTGCTCCCGATACACCCCGATTAAGCGTTGTATGTTGTACCCTTACCCAACCCAAAGGTACTGATGATTGGCGTCGTCATGCAATCTTTCATACTCATATCAAAATTAATGATAAGGGTTGTAAAATCATTGTGGATAGTGGGAGTTGCATTAACGCGGTTTCTGTGACTACTGTGTCCCGTCTTGGGTTGCAACTAGTGCCTCACCCTCAGCCGTATAGTGTCTCTTGGGTTGATACTTCTTCCATAGCTGTGAAAGAGCGTTGTCTGGTGCCTATCCAGTTCCTAGAATATAAAGATCGTATATGGTGCGATGTCATTCCTATGGATGTCGGTCATGTCATTCTCGGTAGGCCTTGGTTATCTGACTTAGATGTGACCATCTATGGTCGATCCAATTCATGTTCCTTTGTGTTTAATGGAAAGAAGATTCATCTTAATCCTTTACCCCCAAAACCTGTTGGCTCACAGCAAGCAAATAGAATTGTGGAACGAAAAGGGCTAAATATCATTAACTCTACGGAGTTTGAGCGTGCACTTGTGGGTGATTCTATTGTGTTTGCTGTGGTTGTTATGGAGGTTCCTTTGGAGTCTCCAATAGTGGCCCCTGATGAGGCCCAGTCATTTTTTCAAAAGTTTCAGGATGTCTTCCCTGAGGACCTTCCTGACCACTTACCCCCTTTACGAGATATTCAACATGCCATAGATCTTGTCCCAGGAGCTTCTCTTCCAAACTTGTCTCATTATAGGATGAATCCCACTGAGCATGCTGAGCTCCAGAGGCAAGTGGGTGAACTCATTCACAAAGGCTTTATTCGTGAGAGTTTAAGTCCTTGTGCAGTTCCTGCCCTATTGACTCCTAAGAAAGATGGTTCTTGGAGGATGTGCATTGATAGTCGTGCCATTAATAGGATCACAGTGAAATATCGATTTCCCATCCCTAGGCTTGATGATATGTTGGATATGATGGTTGGTGCCACAATATTTTCTAAGATTGATTTAAAGAGTGGGTATCACCAAATTAGGATTTGCCAGGGTGATGAGTGGAAAACGGCCTTCAAGACGAAGGATGGCCTTTATGAGTGGTTAGTCATGCCTTTTGGACTAACCAATGCCCCGAGTACTTTTATGAGGGTGATGACACAAGCTCTTCGGCCTTTCATGGGTAGGTTCCTCGTCGTCTATTTTGATGACATTCTCGTTTACAGTAAGACTAAGGAACAACATCTAGACCATTTCACACAGGTTTGTTCCACCCTTCGGGACACAAATCTGTATGCTAATGTGAAGAAATGCTCTTTCTTCACTGATCGAGTTGTCTTCTTAGGATTCATTGTGTCTTCTACAAGAGTATCTGCTGACCCCACAAAGATTCAGGCCATTGTTGGATGGCCTGAGCCCAAGACTATACATGACGTTAGAAGCTTTCATGGTCTGGCTACCTTTTATCGTCGTTTCATTAAGGGGTTTAGTACAATCATGGCTCCTATCACGGAGTGCATGAAGAGAGGAGAATTTCAGTGGACATTGGAAGCTGCTAAGGCTTTTAAGTTGGTTAAGAAGTGAATGACGGAAGCTCCTGTCATGCGACTTCCTGACTTTTCCAAAGTTTTTGAGGTTAAGTGTGATGCTTCAGGGGTAGGAATAGGTGGGGTTCTTAGCCAAGAACGCCACCTTGTTGCTTATTTTAGTGAGAAGCTAAATGATGCCAAACAACGGTACTCTACTTATGATAAGGAATTGTACGCGGTTGTGTAAGCTTTGCGCTATTGGCGCCATTATTTGTTGCCCCAGGAGTTTGTTCTTTATTCAGACCATGAGGCCCTCCGCTACCTTAACTCCCAGAAAAGATTGAATTCTAGGCATGGCCGTTGGGTTGAATATTTGCAGGCTTATTCTTTTGCTTTGAAGCATAGGAAGGGTGTTGAAAACCAAGCAGCTGATGCCTTGAGCAGCCGCATCTCCCTTTTGTCTATCATGAGTGTCAAGGTCATAGGTTTTGAAAGACTTAAGGAAGAGTATGAGTCTTGTCCTGATTTTAAGGACATTTTTCTCGCTTTGCAAAGTGGGCAGTCGGATACCACTGATGGTTTTCGTCTAGAGGCTGGTTATCTGTTCAAAACAAATAAGTTGTGCATCCCTCGGACTTCAGTTAGGGACTTTATAGTTTGGGAAATTCATGCCGGAGGTTTGGCCGGACATTCTGGTCGTGATAAGACCATAGAAGAGATTGAACGTCAATTCTATTGGTCTAGCTTGAAGAAAGATGTGGCTAAGATAGTTAGCACCTGTAACACTTGTCAATTGGCCAAACAAAAGCGACAAAATATTGGTCTCTACACACCCCTTCCTGTCCCTAGTTGTCCTTGGCAAGAGGTCAGTATGGATTTTGTGTTGGGACTTCCACGCACTTCAAAGAAGTATGATTCTATTTTTGTTGTAGTGGACCGTTTCTCGAAAATGGCTCACTTTATCCCTTGTAGCAAAACTTCAAATGCATCTAAGATTGCTAGGTTGTACTTTAATGAAATTGTCAAGTTATATGGTCTTCCTAAGACTATTGTGTCAGATAGGGATGTTTGTTTCACTAGTCATTTTTGGAGAACCCTATGGCATATGGTTGGCACTAAATTGAAATTCTCCACTGCTTACCATCCTCAGACAGATGGTCAAACTGAAGTTGTTAACCGCAGTCTTGGCAACTTATTAAGATGTTTGGTCCAGGAAAATCTTAGGAATTGGGATTTGATCTTCCCTACAGCTCAGATTGCATATAACAATTCTGTGAATCGGTCTATAGGTATGAGTCCATTTGAAGTTGTTCATGGCTACAAGCCTAGGAAGCCTTTGGACCTTATTCCCATGTCTCCACATGCTCATGTGTCTGTGTCAGCTGAGGCATTTGTTCAACATCTGCATGACTTGCATATTGAAATCAATAAACAACTTGAGGCTAGTAATGCATCATATAAACTTTGAGCTGATTTGCATAAACGACATGTTGAATTTAAGGTTGGGGATTATGTTATGATCCGAATTAGACCGGAACGGCGTCCATTTGGATCCGCTTCCAAATTGCAGGCACGTAGTGCTGGTCCTTTTAAAATTTTAAAGCATGTTGGTCCAAATGCATAAGTCATTGATCTTCCATCACATTTTGGTTACCACTCTACTTTCAATGTTGAGGACTTAGTTGCTTACAAAGGCCATTTCAACCCCTCTAGTGATCCTTTTCTACCTCCATTTGTGGACCCTAACCCTGAACTTTTTGTCACTCCTAATCCATCTAACACAGCACACAAAGATAAAATTGATGCTATCTTAGATGAACAGATGGTGTTGACCAACAATGGAGCAGTTCAGCATTTCCTTGTTCGTTGGGTAGATCGACCAGATTCTGACTGTACATGGATTCCCAGAGAAACACTCCAGCAGCTTGATCCAGATTTATTAGAACTTTATCGGAGCCAGCAGGATCTTCTTTTGCCCGGGTCACCAGCCACCCGTTCCGGAGAAGTTGGTGGGGACACCAGACTCAGGCCCCCACTCACACATGTTTATGGCCGTCGGAAGAAACATGCTCAACCACTTAGCTTATGGTTGGGTGATTGATTGCAGCCCTAGTGTGACTTGTCAACTCGACAGCGTCGAGTTTTCTTTTCCACCCCGGGAGAGTTGATGAGGACATCTCCTTTTATTCATGTTTATTTATTTTAGTTAGGGTTTGTATTACCTTACTATTTTAGGACATTTTCTATTATTAATGTTTTACTTATTTTATTTAAGTTTTGTTTTAACTTACTATTTAAGGACTTGTAAGGGATGGAACAGTAGGTTTTTGAATTGGAGAATTTAAGCGCTTGTTACAGCCCCCCCCTCTCTTTCTTTCTTCTTCTTCCTTTCTTCTCTTCTGGTTTCCTTCTCTTCTCTGTTTTGCTATATTTCTGCTTCTACTTCTTGTTCTTATTTCTATTCTACATCATATTTCCTTTGTATATGTCTTGTGTAATTGGGTTTTGCCTATGCTTGGTAATAAAATTTCTTATTAACTATAAAAAAAAAACAGTTGGCAGCCCTCTCCTTGCCTTGGCCTCCATACATACTCCCTTCCCTAGCATTATAGTTGATAGAACACGACAATCTCTTCAATTCCCTCTCCTTTTTTGAAGCAGATCTAGCAAATGATGGTTGACTAGCCTCAATAGTTGTAAGGAGAGCTCTGAATTGTTCCTCAAATCCATTGTAGGATATCCCCACACAATCTTAATTTCATCCACCTTTCTCAACACCTAATTAGAGGAAAAATTAATCCATTCAATACCTGGAGGAATGGAACATAAAGGATCATGAACAGATTTGTCATATTCAAACATCTCACTAGATTCTCGAAACACATCTCCTTCCCCTCCAACGAGAACCATCTACAAGTTAGAGTTGTTGAATTGGGTACAAGGAACCCCATAAACACTCTTCTCGACATACCCAGGGGCATACGTCCTCAACCCCTCACTGCGATCACCCTCTTCTACTATCTCCCCCCCTATGACTTGCCCTGAGCCACCATAACTTTGTTGCGATGAAGAAAATGAGGGACCCAACCCCGCACTAATCTCCTTAAAGAGAGATTCATCCTTTCTAACCAAGGAAACTGAAGAAGACATCGTCAACCCTACCATTGAAGAAGAGCTCGACGCCGAAGTACCCCTAGAAGAGTTACCAGATGTAGTCGACTCTTTATGTGTTGACGACACAACCATTGGAGCCGTTGATTGTTTGGGCTGAACCACCACACGATTCGGGCTCTTGGGTGTTGAAGGCTTGTGTTGATTCTTTACCTGCCGCTTCATGGGCCTGACCTTATTTCCGTTGTCCAGCCCAATAGCATCGGTATTATTAACAACATTAAGCCCAGTAGACGCCTTAGACTCCTTATAACCCAAAGATTCATGACCCAAGCCCATTAACAGGCCCAGTGCCCCATCTACCTTCTTCAAGAAAGTTTTGAACTTCTCCTTCCAGCCAATTATCTCTGCCCGAATATCCCAGAGTGACCTCCAACCTTTTGCAGCACCTCAGAAGGCCAGCCGTTGTCACCGCCTACTCTACTATTATGTAGGGGCACACCTTCCAGAATTACCTTACTATTCTTTCCTTCACGCACAATCTCATCATAAGCACTATTGCCGCCATTCTGGTGTGAACCAGTCAGCCCAACCACCGGCTTCATCAACATCGACAAATACGAAACTTCATGAGGAGATGAAACACCTCTACTGGATGTGCCCTTGGCAGCCTCTTTCCCTCTGAATTCCCATGTAACACCACTGTCACCACCACTTTTGATCACCACTCTGTTCTCAGAAACAGAAACAGAGGGTTGAGAACCAACCATCTCTCGCATTTTCCTCTCAAAACCAGCCCATCCACTCCCTTTCCAACCTTCTGGGATCACAATAATACCTTTCCCAGCCCCGGTACTGTACTCAACCAATTTTGCAAAACTTCTAAACGAGTTGTGGCATCGACTACCTGTTTTTCTCAGAAATACAAAAAAGATTACCACCTTTCCTGAGCAAAACAACAGCTTTGCTTTGACCCAAAGACTTCGCTCCATAGTCAAACTTACTAAGAATAAGCTCCAATCACCGAAAGAGAAAAAAATAAAACAAGAAAGAAGAGAAGGAATGTGATGGAAAAAATAGAAAGATTTAAGGATTATTCCTGGCGAGAAGCGACGGGAATAGGAAGACGAAGAGTCATGAGAGAGAGAAAGGACCCTGGAAAATAATTGTATAGGAAAGATAGATATGGTTTGACTAATAATTTGACATTAAGGTGCGGTTTGGATAGTGAGATGAGATGAGATGGTTTTAGACGAAAGTTGAATAAAATATTGTTAGAATATTATTTTTTAATATTATTATTGTTTTGGGATTTGAAAAAGTTGAATTTTTTATTATATTTCGTGTGGGAATTTGGGAAAGTTGTAATGATGAGATGAGATTAAACACTTTCACTATCCAAACGCTGCAAAGTTTGTGGTTGATCTTATAAGTAGTTCATATTAATTTCATCTTTCTTATGCTTATCTCCTGCAACATAAACTCTGGGTTTATTTCATGTTTTTTTTTTTTTTTTTTGAATATGAGCATGCACTTTATACTAAAATACAGTGCCTTAAAAAATGTTTGATATATAGAATAAACAACCAGATCTATAAATTTAGATGTTAGTATCTGTTGGGATGGAATGTGTTATGTAATTATAATAACTCCTTCCACAAACTTATCATGTATAAGAGTGTCATTCAAGTATTCTAAGAAGATATTCGTGAAAGGCAGAAAAAGGGTCATTGAAATGCTCTGCTCTGGCTTTCATGCAAAAATTTTCATTAAGAGTACAGATATGACTAATTATGTTTATTGTCATTTTTGCATTTCATTCAACACTGTAGTTGAGAACCATTTTACTTTTTTTTTAGTTCACATAGTTTCAAATGTTCTGCTAATTCCTGTCACATGGAATTTTGTACTTGGCAGTGTCCTCTTCTTAATATAAGTTACTGTCCCTCATCAGAAGCTTTATTGTTGGATGAGAAAAGCATGGTAAGGTATCATTTTATTTTAAATTATTTCACTTTCCCTTGCATTAAAGATTAGGCCTGGATCTTGGATATTTGTATGTCATCTTTTTTTTGCTATCTCCACTGCAGGTGGTTGTTGTTTACAATCCCTTAGGATGGAGGAGGGAGGAAGTAATACGAATTCCTGTGAGTGCTTTAAATCTTCAGTGTTCTCTCTCTCAAAAATCTCGTTCCTTAATAGGTTTCATCAATTGCTCCACATTTTTTTATTATTCTATACATTTTTGTTCATCCTTTGTATATCTAATGGCAATTGTATGTGTGAAAGATTCTTTTCTTAAGCTTAATGATTCTGATCTTTGCACCTTATCGATATTGCTCTGTGTCACTTAAAGCACCCCAAATAGTTCATGGTGATAGGTTTCATATGACATAAAAATCAAACCTTTATTTTGATAAGTTTCATTGTTTTATGTGACCATCTATAAATGAAACACAGTTGCTCTATGTATTCATTCGGTTAAATGCGTGCACACACAGCTCCTCCACATAAATAAAGATACTAAAAAACATTTACAAATTCAATTTACGTGGAGGAGCTGTGTGTGCACGCATGAACGTAATATTGAATAGCACTCATTCAAAATCATGTACAAATTCTTCTCTTTATTATTATAGCTATCACTAAAAATCTATACTAAAAAGCATAGCACTCATTCAAAATCTTAAGAATTTAAAGTTCAGTTATATTATAGCTGACTGCAAATTGAACTTGCTACAGGTTTCTTCCGAGAAAGTTTTTGTTCATGATTCTGATGGGAGGGATATTGAATCTCAGCTCCTACCTTTATCAAATGCCACTTTGAGCATTAGAAATTACTATGTCAAAGCATATACGGGTAAATCCACCAATGGAGCGCTCAAGTATTGGCTTGCATTTTCAGCATCAGTATCACCTCTTGGTTTCAGCACTTACATTGTCTCAAGTGCAAAACAGACAGGTTAGGCACCTGTTTTCAGTCCAGTACGTATTCATAGAAAAGGAGGACTACTTAAGGAAACCGTGGTTCCAGGTTACTGACATATAATATTACGTTCCATCTTCCCATTTTCTGAAATAAAGGTCCTAGTTCCACCATTTCAATGGTATACACATCAGAAGGAAGCACAGATAATACCATAGAAGTGGGGCAAGGCAGTTTGAAGCTACTTTATTCTGTAGACGAAGGAAAACTTACTCATTATGTTAATAGCAGAAATCAGGTATACTCTGCTGTGGATGGTTTAGTGTCACAGTGCTCTGATATACTGTTGATTTGACTTTGTCTTTGCCCTGGGATACTTTGCATCATAGCATGCTTTGAAGCTTATGATCTAGAAATTGAAAAGGACGATTAAGTTTAATTATTGTGCTATCATAGGTTGAGATGCTTTTTTTTTCCTCTGTATGTTCTTGAATGATGGATGTATTCTTACAACTTTTTATAACACTCCTCCCCTCATTACTGTAGGTCACAGCATTAGCTGAGCAATCATACAGTTATTACTTCGGAAATGATGGAACCGATAAAGATCCTCAGGTAGGCAAATCTACATATATCAAAGCTTAAATTTATTTTAAGATCATTCTATTTCTCTTTCTTCATATCTAGAAAGAAAGCTGTGGGATTTGTCATCATTTTTATATTTTTGCCTGTCTCTGAAGGCTTCTGGGGCATATGTCTTCCGCCCGAATGGTACATTTCTGATAAAACCTGAACACCAGGTAATCATGTTCTCTCAATATCTTACAAATTTTAAATTTATTAATAAACATCTCTTGGCATAAATATTGCTTAGAATGCCTGCTTGATTGCAAGTCAATATTATGCTTGTTCCAGGTTCCTTTAACTATTTTCCGGGGTCCAATATTGGATGAAGTACACCAACAAATCAGCCCATGGATATCTCAGGTTGTTTACTTGGCAAAAGAGCACACACACAGTGATGCACCGACTTTTGTCTTAAACCTTACTATTTTTACCTCTGAAATATACAGTGCCTTGATTTGATTATCTCATCCAATCAAATGATAGTGAAAAATCATTGTCTTCGTCTAAAATCATATCTAAAGAGCTTGGTGATGATGTCAAATGTGTGAAGATGCAGCTGCATATCTTTCACGTTAGAGTTATTGAGTCTAGAGAGACACCAACATGCATGGCTTGAAGGTGCTTTTGCGGTAGTATGTCTGTTGGGAGAACTATGGCAATGCAATACATCTGTTGGATGGGAGTGCCATTTACCTAAGTTGTTGTGGATGGTAAATAAGAGTTGTAGACTGGTTACTGGTTGATATGGACTTGATCAGTTGTGTATGAACTTCTTGTTTTGTATGTTTCTGTGGACTGGTTAGATGGTGTTTCAGAAGTCTGTGGAGCTGACTTAGGCTTACTTCCATGGTTGTCTTCAATTTAGTTGTATTTTTGTGAGGGCCACAGGTGAGGGTTGTTCTGTTGGAGAGGCTGAAAATTATGTGTAGCTGTCTCAAAATAGCCATAGTCGAAAATGCTGCATGTGGTTTCACCTGTGAATTTTCAGCTTTTATTTCTTGTAATTTTGTTGGTAATTATAGAAATATGAGATAAAATAGAAATATGAGATAAAATACCCAAGTGCTTTAATTAGTCCTATTATTTTTAGGGGCCATTAGACTAGGAAAATTTTCCCTTGAGGTGCACTTGCGGAAAACTCCTTACTGAGGGCCCGTGCACCCCCGGGAATAGTCGGGAATTTATTTCCGGACACCTGGTGCCAATAATTAAAAAAAAAAAGAGATCAGACAGTTGTAATAGATCCTGATACATTTAAATACTACTTTCTTTCTGAATATATTTTTGAACAATAACATTATGCAGACAGAATCAGTTTTTTCCCCCACCTACAGATTCTTTTGCCTTCCACTTCCTTAAGATAATACTGCTTGTGTGCACAGATTACCAGAGTATTCAAGGGAAAGGAGCATGCTGAAGTTGAGTTCAGTGTAAGTTAACCTCTATTGTAAATTAATTTATTTTTGCATTTTTTGTGGCTTTTATATGGCTGAGAAATCATTTGATGTTTGATTTGTTTATGTGCATGACTTATAGATTGGGCCCATACCTGTGGATGATGGGATTGGGAAAGAAATCACAACCCAGATTAGAACAACAATGAAGACCAATAAAACATTTTACACAGATTCTAATGGACGTGATTTCATCAAACGTGTATGTCAATACTTACTATCTGCTGGGATTTGTTTTCTTCAAGTAAAATTTATCTTCTGCATCTTACCGCCAACACTTCTTGTCTCTCGTTTTTTTTTTTTTTTTTTTTTGGGGGGGGGGGGGAGATTTGGGCCAAGGAATGACTAGAATACGCTGAACTTAAGATCTTTATGGTCATTAAGAATGAAAATTTCAATGGAGATATTTGGAAGAGAAACTTACAGGATAAGCTTGATTGAAAAGAATGCAGCGCAGAGTATTATTATGTTATTAACCTTTCTTTGGCTTTAACTTTATAGTTCTGATTGATTTGCAGGTTCGAGATTTCAGGACAGACTGGGACCTGCAAGTGAACCAACCTGTAGCTGGAAATTATTTNGGGGGGGGGGGGGGGGGGGGAAGTAAATATGTTAATCTCATAAATAAACTATGCAAACATCAGTGCAACCTGCTCGTACTGGATTAACAAATCAATAACTCACAAAGACAGACAAACAATAAAACAGTGATAAGCTTATAAAAAGAAATAAAACAATGTACGGCCTTAAAATTCTCTGTTTCTCATTGGATTTCATTTGAACCATTTAGTTTTGCACAGCAGATACCAATGTCTTTTGCATGCTGCATCACCGACAAACATAAGAAGAATCTGAAAAAAATATGGAGCTTTTGATGTTCTGCAAGGGTTATTCTGCAAAGGCATTAATCCTTCAAATAATGTTGCAATATCTCCTATTGCTGTCTTCACCAGAGCAAGCGCAAATACTTGGAAAATAAAACTTGCAAAGGACCATATTCTCTGTACTCTTCCAAATCCCTCAATCATTAAGGCTACACAGCCACTGCAAAAATACACTGTCATAGGCCTCAAATCCAGTCATGACATAGCGAAAACACAAAACCATGACAAAGTTTGATCACAACCATCCACCTCATTATCATTGTATGAGGCAACCACATTACCAATGTGTGAGGCTGCCACATCATTTTAAAGACACATGGCCGGACCCAACCAATTATAGAACATCGGTAAACCAAGCACCTCCAGCCAAACATGCCCTTTTGAATGACAAACAACCAAACCCAAAGATTTGGCCACACCAACGACAAAGAGAGACAACAAAGTGCATGCAAAAGCCATTGAAACCCACACACTACCTCATGACTCTGACTGAAACCCAGACACAACCCATAAACCTGACAGATCCATCCTGTCTGGTTTGGGAACAGCTGCAGTGGGTTCTCATGGGGAGAAAATGCTGCCTTGGCCAGATTGATTGATAGAGGATGCTAGAAAATTTTTAACACATGAATTTTTACTTTCACATTTCAACTTGTTCTCTACACTTCCGATCGACTTGAAAATGTGGAATGATGAAGAATTTGGGAAGATTGATGATCAGAGGAAGATTCTTTTCGAGGAGCTTTCTTGCTTTGATAAAAGGAGACTGCCGGGGTTCTTTCGGATGAGGAGAAGGCAAGGAAGCATGTTATTGCGGCTGATTTGGAAAAACTACTCTCATGGAAGAGATTTCTTGGCAACAAAAGTCTCGGGCCCTTTGGTTGAAGGAAGGGGACAAGTGTACCAAATTTTTTCAGAGTGGCTAATTCTCATAGAAGATTTAATGCCATAGAGGTGCTGCATTCGGAAGGAAATGTTCTTTTGGACAGATCTGAAATTAAGGAACATGTTGTACAGTTTTTTGATAAACTTCTAACGGAGCAATTCCCTTGGAGACCTAAGTTTGATGGGTTGGCTTTTGATTTGATTTACCAGTCGTGTGCTGATTGGTTGGAGAGGATGTTTGAAGAGGAAGAGGTGCATAATGTGTTAAGAGGAATGGACAATGATAAAGCACTAGGACCAGATGGATTTTCAATGGCTTTTTTTTTCCCCAGGTTTGTTGGGACGTTATTGAGGATGTTATTAAGGTTTTTGTTGAATTTCATTCGTATATGAAATTTGAGAAAAGCCTTAATGCAACTTTCATAGCTCTTATTCTGAGGAAGACCGAGTCTGTGGAGGTGAAAGATTTTCGTCCCACCAGTCTTGTGAGTGGAGTGTATAAGATCATCTCCAAGATTCTTGCCAATCACATGAGCATGGTTATGGAGAAGATTGTTTTGAAGCGACAAAATGCATTTTTTAAGGGGAGACAAATTCTTGATTTGGTATTAATTGCAAATGAATGTTTGGATAGTAGAATAAGATCCGGTGTTCCAAATATTCTTTGCAAACTAGATATGGAGAATGCCTATGATCATGTTAATTGGGACTTTTTGGTTTATATTCTTGGTAAATTTGATTGATAAAAAAAAAATATTCTTGGTAAATTTGGTTTTGGGGAGAGGTGGTGCAATTGGACGAAGCATTGCATCACTATTGCTAGATTTTGGTGCTAGTTAATGGTACTCCAGAGGGTTCCTTCAACAGTTTTCGTGGTTTAAGACAAGGAGATCCTCTATCTCCCTTTCTCTTTGTTATAGTTATAGATGTGTTGAGCAGAATGTTGGAGGCAATGGTGGATGGGTGTTTTTTGTCTGGTTTTTCAGTGGGTGGTTCTTCATTTGGGAGTGTCAATGTATCTCATCTTCTCTTCGCTGATGATACTTTAATTCTTTGTGAGCCAGATCCTAATTAGATGCATTCATTGAGAGCTCTTTTGCTTTGCTTTAAAGCTGTTTCTGGCCTTAAGGTGAATTAGTCTAAATCTGAATTAGTTCCAGTTGGCTTGGTAAATTATATTGGAGACTTGGCTGAAATCTTGGGTTCTAAGGTGCCATCTTTGCCTATGAAGTACCTCGGTCTTCCATTGGCGGCCCCTCATAAATCCAAGGTAATATGGGATGGTTTTATTGAAAAGATCGAGAATAGATTGGTTGGTTGGAAAATGATGTATCTATCTAAAGGGGGAAGAATCACTTTAATGAAGAGTACTTTATCTAATCTCCCTATGTATTTTATATCTTTATAATCCCGGTACCTGCTGGTGTGGCTAATAGAATGGAAAATATCTTTCGCGCTTTCTTGTGGGGGAGGCTTGGGAGATGAGAAAAAGTCCCATTTGATTAAATGGGACAAGATTTGTACCCCTCTATCTTGTGGAGGTTTGGGGATAAGAAAGTGAAAGCTGAGTATTTTCAATAATGCATTACTTGGGAAATGGTTGTGGTGGTACCATCAAGAAAGAGATGCTTTATGAAGACTTGTAAAAAAAGAAAGAGATGCTTTATGAAGGATTGTTGTTGATGCTAAATTTGGGAGAATTTGGGGAGGTTGCAACTCAAATGAAGTGCAAGGAGCATATGGTGTGGGAGTATGGAAATTTATTAGGAATGGTTGGGAGGGTTTAATTCATAATATCATATTTGTGGCGGGTCGAGGAACCAGGGTTAGATTCTGGTTTGATGTTTGGTGTAGAGATGTTGCTTTAAAGGAGGTTTTCCCTTCTCTTTTCAGAATTGCATTGAATAAGGAAGCTTCTGAAGCTGAATACATGGACAATTCGAATGGCCTGGTGCAGTGGAATGTGAGATTCATTAGAGCTGTTCAAGATTGGGAAGTGGTGGATATTTCTGATTTTTACAACCCATTCATCTGCTCTTTTTCCTTGGAAGCGCATTTGGAAAAGCAAAGTGCCTCCAAAAGTTGCTTTTTTGGTTGGCTGGCTTCTCATGGGAAAATTTTGACCATTGATAAGTTGAGGAAGCGTGGTATTTTTATTATGGATTGGTGCTTTATGTGTGAAAGGAATGGTGAATCGGCGGATCATCTTCTTCTCCATTGTGATGTGGTGAAGGCTTTATGGGATGAGATCTTTGTTAGTTGGACATTGCTTGGGTGATGCCCAAGAGGGTGGTGGACATTTTGGCTTGTTGGAGTGGAATTTAGGAAAATCGTCAAATAACGGTTGTTTGGAAGATGGTGCCATTATGTCTTATGTAGTGCATATGGAATGAGAGGAATGGACGCTGTTTTGAAAATAGAGAATGCTCATTTAGGGGGATTAGAGTCTTATTTTTCCATTCTTTGTTACTTTGGGCTAAGGCTATTGTATTGGAAGGGGTCAACTTTATGTTTTTTATGCTTCTTTTTCTAGTTTGTAGGTTGTAATTAGGTATTTCTCGCTTTGTATACTACCTATGTAGTTGGGCTTTTATTAGGATCAATAAATTTTCTTATAAAAAAAAAAAAAAAATTCTCATTCATTCTCCAAAATAAGGAAGTCTTTCAGGACATTTGCACTCAATGCTTTTTCCCTCCCATTTGATTGGATAGAAAACTAATCATTCAAAAGCAAGTGGTTGTAAGGCTTTCAAATTATGAAGTGATTAATTTTGCGTGGTCTTTTGGGGGCAAGCTATTGCTATTGAAGATTTAGAAGGAAAAGATCCTGGGAATAAGAGATTTTTTCTAGCACTTAATGTCTCCCTCTCTCTGTCTCTCTATAACTCCATGCGTCTCTGCAACCGTATTTCTGGCACTTCTCACCAGAAATAATTGAGTTTTTCATCTCTGTTTCATTTCTTTCTTCTTGTTTTCTTTTTTTTTCTTTTCATCATTTCTCTGTTATCTGGGTCGTTTTGGTTCCTAGTCTTTTCTTTTGTGATGGGTTCATGTTAGAAACTATTAATCGACCAAAAGCTTTTTGATTTTAAACGTGAGAATGATCGGTGGTGGCAGATTATAGAGAGAAGTTGTAAGGTTACAAAGTTTATCTCTATTGATGTCTTTGCTATGAACTGGTTGGCAATTGTGGTGGGAGCTTGTGGTGCGCCAGCTGGCTCTTTAGAGTTCTATAAGACTAGAAGAAAGGGGAATCAAGTTTTGGTGGTCCAACGATGCCATTACAAGTATGGCCATTTCCTGACGTTGTTTGAATACGAGCAAGAGGTGAGGCATGGTTTCATTGCTGTTCCGGATGGCTCGATGGGCAAGGGTTGGATAAGGTTTATTGCATCGCTTAGAGAGGTTGTTAATCTTTCCTCTGTTTCAAGTGCGTAAAACATAGCCTTTTTGAAGGATTATCCTCTTGACCACTTTGTTTCAGGAAAGAAGGGGTCTTTTGTGGAGGTCTTGAAGAATTTGCCTTTGTTTTTGGTGGCTCATGGTAGCTTGGAGGGTTGGCGGGATGCTCGTGGGGTGGCCGGTGGTGTAACCGGTTTTGCAATCGTTTCATTCTCTTAAGGATGATGGTTGTTTTTCCAAGGGTGGCTCAACAGGGGAGAAGGATGGGTTTCCATTGTTGGCCATGTAGAGCATCTTATTGGACATGAAGGAGAAGGTCGACTTCATGTTGCATTGGGTGGAGTTGGGCCTGGGCTTGTCTATGGGCTCTGTGGGATTAAAGGCTAGTGTATTGGGTAAGCACAAGGCTAGTACTGTTGATGGGCTGGATAATGTTTTGGGCTCCAAGTCGGTCTAGGCTTTGAAGCTCAAAAAGAAGGTTGACGGGCTGGGCTTGGTTAAAAGCCTAAAACCTGTTCGGAGGTTAAATCTTGTATCGGTTTTGTCTTAAGTATATTGGATTCGACTATTTCATAATCAACTGTGGCATTGATTCTTGCTTCGACGTCGTCGGAACTGGTATAGACTTCATTGTTGGTGCACGATGAACTTTGTGATGTTGTGACGAAGGTGGAATTGTCGCATGAAAGTGAGGAAGGAGAGATTGTTCCACGGAATAATGTATGGATGGTGACGGTTGGAAGGGAAGTCAACTCGTTAATGCCTCTGGTTTAGCTAAGAGTATGCATTTTTTGGAGTCTGTTCCTTTAGTTAAGCCTTTGTTTCATGTTGAAGTTCTTCATCAACTAGGGACTGACATAAGGGTTTTACCTCAGGAGTTGATTAATACTGAGGTGTTGCAACAGGTTGTCTTTCTAGGGGGTATTAGATGACTCTAATTGCAAATGGCATTGTGCGAGGGGGATTGCTTTGATGAGAATGAGGTTGATCCGATCCCTTTATGCACACTTCCGCCTCAATCTTCTCCAAGTATTGAGGAAATTCAAGCATGTGTGGGGATCTCTTGTGATCCTTTCGAAGAGCAATTTAAGGCTCTCATTATTGCTATCGAATCTGGTCATTCCTTGGCTTTGAATTCAGCTTCTAAAAAAGAAAGGGAATTAAGAAGATTATCCATTTATTATGACATTAAGGAGGGGAGCGGTGGGAGAGAGAGATTCAAAGGGAGGGCGCTCTTTTTTCTCATGAAGCCTAAAATTCTCTCTTGGAATGTTAGGGAGATTAATGATCCAAACAAGCGTCTTCATATCAAGTCCTTACTACACAATTGGAAGGTCGATATAGTTTGTCTACAAGAATGAAGTTAAGCTTTATTGATAGATGTATAAATTTATACTATGCCATTTTTGGGGGTGTTCTTTTGTGGGTTGGGCTTATCTGGCATCTATGGGAGCTTTAGGAGGTGTTCTTTTGATGTGGGACACTAGAGTGGTGGAGTTAGTGGAGGAATGTATTGAGAATATTTCTATAACTTGTTCTTTTAAAAATGTTGTGGATGGGTGGGAGTGGGCCTGTGTGGGAGTTTATTAGGCCAAATTCAGATAGGGAGAGGAGACTTTTGTGGGAGGAATTGGCAGGCCTGTACTATCTCCAAGATGTGCCGTGATGTATGAGCGGGGATTTCAACATTACTCGGTTCCAGAGTGAGCGTTTGGGGGAATCTAACATTTTTTTATAGGTAAAAATATTATATATATCAATAGGAGTAACCAAGTACACTGGACGTATACAAGAAAACACCTAACCCATACTAGAGAGCTCCTAATGACCCAAAAAGCCTGTGAAAAACTATAAAAAATACACCAAGCCCGAATTGGAATAGAACACACTTCCCCAACCCCAACCCCAACCCCTTGTTTCTCGTAAGACTAATACTCCACCCGAAATTCTCTCTACGAGAACGTCTTCATAATGTGTAACACCCCGTTCCCGTAAGGTAGAGATGTTACTAACATTCATAACATAATGCCCGGTAAAGAGATTCATTTCCTGAATTACCACATTTTATTGAAAAGCATAAAAAACTGAATTGAACATAATTGTTTCAAAGCTAAACGTAAAGTAAAAGAACATAAATTAACCCTACAAATGACATAAAAGAAATCTAGTTCTTGTGTGAATATCATTTATTCCTTTCTAAGTCTTTACACTAGATCTACTCCTGACCATCCAACTCTCCGTCATCATAATCACCATATGTGGAAATTGGACATAGAAGAAAACAGGAAGACAAACAAAAAATGAGTCGAATACTCAGTAAGTAGCACATCATACCGTAAAAATACATCTTAGCCTAGCATAGACTTGATTTATGAAGACTCTTCACAACATGCATTCAGCATCACAGATTCACAATCATACGCGTACATAACTTTCTGAAAATCAACTTTACATACATGCATATATCGTCACAGATTCACATAGCATACGTATTCATCATTAACATGAGCGGAAACATATATAATCACGGCAAAATGTAACGTGAATGTATAATTATTTGTTTATCTTGTCTTACATGAAGTGAAATACGCTTGGGTCCGTATTTCACCTAACTTGCATAACATAGAGTGAAACACGCTTGAGTCCGTGTTTCACTTAACTTGCATAATCTCGAGTGAAACACGCTTGGATCTGTGAATCACTTAACTAAATAACATGAAGTGAAACACGCTTGGGTCCGTGTTTCACTTAACTGGAGTGAATCACGCTTGGGTCTGTGATTCACTTAACTGAATAACATGGAGTGAAAATACGCTTGAGTCCGTGTTTCACTTAACTGGAGTAAATCACGCTTGGGTCCGTGATTCACTTAACTGAATAACATGGAATGAAACACGCTTGGGTCCGTGTTTCACTTAACTGGAGTGAATCACGTTTGGGTCCGTGATTCACTTAACTGAATAATATGGAGTGAAACACGCTTGGGTCCGTGTTTTACCTATCTGAATAACATGGAGTGAAACACGCTTGAGTCCGTGTTTCACTTTACTTGTGCTTAACCATGCTTGAGTCCGTGGAACTGTCTTAATACTTCTTATCTTTCTTAATGCATGAGAATTCATTAGACTTAATGAACTGTCTTGACATGGCATATTCTTATTCATGACATAACATAACATGACATGTTCTTGTACATGGTGTAGCATAACATGGCCCTTTCTTGTATGTGGCATAGCATAACGTGACATGATATAACATGGTCTGAACATTTCGTGACATTCCATGGCATACATAATCTAAGTTCTACATGAACATGGCATACATGCTACAACGTGATTTGAACATTTTATGACATTCCATGGCATTCATGATCTAAGTTCTACATGAACATGGCATACATGATCCGAGTACTACATGAATATGGCATACATGATCTGGCTATTCTATTTCATGGCATCCTTGACTTAAATTACTACATGAATATCTCATGGCTTCCATGTGTTTTTAGTAACTATCAATCCATCGACAACAAATTCATTCATTCACGCATGATCGCATATTTCCTCAAAGATCGTGAAAGGAATCTAACCTTGGCTTGTCTCTTAGCGTAGTGTAGATAACCATCATAAGCACATCATATTTTCACACAAAACAATGATATTCACAGTACGCATGCTTTTATATGATCATACTATTTACCTCTTAGCATTGCTTCCACAATCTCACGTCGTGGCTCGAGACCTATACAAAGTACTAATCGTCACTAACTTTCCTGGAAAGACGTGTCTCTAGATGCTTAAAATCATATGTAGATATACTTTAATTCCACTAAGATTAATACATAATAATAATAATAGAATATTTATAGTCATATGAAACATACATAAAACTCATCTTATGGTCTAATCTTAGGGTCGGGTTGTTACATAATGCCCTCCCTTTAGTCTTCCCTCGACTTGAGCTACTACCCTTAGCGTTGTAGTTGATTGCCCAAGAAAGACGCTTTAACTCCCTGCTTTTCTTTGGTGATGAAGGATTTTTTTGGAGTGTATTTTTGACTTGGTCTTCCTCTTGTGGGGGGTTTATCTACTTGGTCCAATTGTCGGAGTTGGTTGAGATTGGATACAGAGAAGATTAGCATGGCCCCTGCGCAAGGATGACACGCACAAATTGAGAAATGGTATTAGAGCCTATCCCAACCAGAAATGTGAGACTTGAGTCATGCGACCTATTATGGGCCAGACGTTGAGAGTTTAAGGGGGGAAATTGTCATACCCAATATGATAAGGATAAGGGTAGGTGGTGTATGGGATCTCGCATTGCTTAGGAATGAGAAGTTCTTGCTCTTTATAATGGTTCCAATGAGACTCTAATTGTATCATTGACTAGTCTTTTTGGAGTATAGGCCATGTGGCTTGGGCTTTCCATTGGGGCGTTACAAAGCCAACTCACTTCGGTGTTGCAATGCCATTAAGTTGCTTCATTATGATAATTGTGTGTTTTCATCTCCACCTAAGATTCCAGATCATATTGTGCATTATTATGAAGGTCTTCTCACCGAACTAGAGTGTATGCCAACCCCATGGAAACCAACTTCCATATTGCCACTTGTCACACATGCATAGCTCTATTGGATTTTTAGAAGAATCTAATGATGGAAGAAAAAGAGATGGAGTTTGGCCAATGAGTAGGAGACGCCACATGTCTTCCATGCAAAGGAGTTTAAGGGTTCTAGAAGAATCTCATGATGCAAGAAGACCTTAGGGTTTTGGTTTTGTGAGGGCACATGCCTACCCCATGCCATTTGGCAGCCAGCATTTCAATTTCTACAGGTTCATTGTATCTAGACCACAAAAATGGAAGTAGGGAAGCTTAGGGTATCGGCCACCTCAAGGGAGGCGCCATTTTTCCTCCATGCAAATGAGTCCCTTAAGTTTCCAAGAAAAAACAATGATGAAGGATTAGACATTGTGTCTCTACTGCTCGGTTTTCGGTGTTGGGCAAGGGTAACCCATGTGGTTTTTTCCATAGTTCTCATGGTTTGAGACAGAGGGACCCTTTGTCCCCTTCCTTTTTGTTATTATCATGGAGATGTTGGGTCGGATGGTGGAGGCTACTGTTGAGGGGGCTTTTCTTTCCGTATTTTAGGTGGGAAATGCCAATAATGGGTCTATCACACTTTCTCATCTTTTTGCATATGACACTTTTATTTTTTGTAATGCGGATCATGGTCAAATTCAAGCCTTAAGGGCTATGTTGTTATGTTTTGAAGTTGTCTTGGGCCTTAAGGTGAAGTTGTTCTGATGCACAATATTAATTGTTTGGCGAGTTTTTTGGGTTGCAAAGTTGCTTCTCAACCAATGAAACATTTAAGCCTTCCGTTGGGAGCATCTTTTAAGGCTGATGCTATTTGGGATGGTGTTATTGAGAAAATTGAGAAAAAGGTTGGCTAGTTGGAAGTGGTTGTATTTATCAAAAGGGGGCAGAATTACTTTAATCAAGAGTATCCTTTCCAATCTTCACACTTACATTCCATCTTTATTTCCATTGCCTGCAAGGGTGGCCAACCAGATTGAGTAGTTATTTTGTGCTTTCTTATCAGGTGGAATGGGAGAGGAATCAAATTCCATTTTGTTAGTTGGAATAAAGTTTGTTCTCCTATTTCGAATGGAGGTCTGGTTGTAATTTGAGGATTTTCAATAAATTTTTGTTGGGGAAATGGTTATGGAGATACGAATCAAAACGGGAGTCACTTTGGAGGGAGGTTATTGATCGGAAATATGGTAGTGCGTGGGGGGGTTGGTGCTCTAATGAGGTAAGGGGGGCTTATGGTGTGAGTCTCCGAAAGTTCATTAGAAGGGTTGGGAGAGTTTCATTAAACATGTTAGTTATGCTGTTGGAGAGGGTTCTAGGATCTGTTTTTGGTTTGATATTTGGTGTGGTGATCGAGCCCTCAATAGGGTGTTTCTGGCCATTTTTCGTTTGGTTTCTGATCGGCATGCATCTATTTCTGATTTGCCGGTCCATTCTAATGAATCTTTTCAGTGGGATGTTCATCTTACTGGAGCTATTCAGGATTGGGAAATTGATGAAGTTTCAGTTTTTTTCAGTATTTTATACTCCTTGAGACTTGGTGGTTAGTGACGAAGGGAAGGGGGGGCCAGGGCGGGCCATGACCGGCCCAAGGGCCTGTAAAACAATTCAAGTAACTATTTTTTTATCTTTCTTTTTAAATATTGTTTTTCAAAAAATTAAATTAGAATATATTATTTCTCTTTTAAAAAAACTTTTAATTATCTGGGTGAAATATATTTAACCAAAAACCTCACATTCACTGAATAGCTAGCTATGTGGTATTTAATTACCCTACTTAACAACTTTTTAATTATATGTTATTGCTATACATTATTCGGTGAAATACATTACTTAGTTTATGGTTACATATATTACTTCTTTTTTATAATTCCTATGTAGATCGTTTCCATCTTTTAATTGCAATATATGAAAAACTTGGATATAAAATTACCAGCATTCATGGAAAATTACAACTTTGAAATTTATCCGTTTCTTATTTTTTACATGTTTTTTTATCACTTCGTTAAAGGTATTCCTAAAAGTCTAAATTCAACTATTTGTTCTAGATCAACTAGGTATTCCTAGCTTTGTCCATGTTGGTGGTAATGATGGGAATAAGATTACTTATCAAAAAATGATGGGAGTAGGATGTTGTGGAAATCCAAGAGGAGTAAAAAGTTTATGGTTTGTTCGTATTATAGGCTATTGATTGTTCAACATACTTCTCCTTTTCCGTGGAATTGTATTTGGAGGTCTCATGTGCCTACCAAAGTTGTTTTTTTTTAATATGGACTGTCTCTCTTTGGAAAATTTTGACGACAGATAATTTGAGGTAGCGTTGCCTTATTGTTATGGATTGGTGTTTCATGTGTAAGAAGAATGGGGAATCTGTGGATCATTTACTTTTGCATTGTGACGTGGCAAGGGCTTTGTGGGATGGATTTTTTTGTAGAATCGGGTTGGCTTGGGTGATGCTTTAGAGATTGGTTGATCTTCTTGCGGGCTATATGGTTGCTCTCAAGTGGATGCGGCTTGGAAGATGGCTCCTTTGTGTCTTATGCCAAGTTTTAAAAATTGTTTCGTACTGGCCGATACGGTCGAAATTTATAGTGCCGGAACAGTACCTGGCACGGTCTGGAATGTTAATTAAGTGAATGGGAGTTTTGTAATTAAGAGTGAACTCAAAGGGCTTTCCGTAAATATGCTTTTCTGAAACTCAAAGCCTAAGGGTGTTTTTGGTTTTTCATTTTTTTTTCCCGTCAGGCATCGACTCTCGTATTTCTTCTTTAGATCTTCCTCAGATCTTATAAAGTGTACAAGCAACCCTGTACAATGGACAGTTTGTCAACTTTGGTTTAAACAGTTGATGTGGTACTGTCATTACAGTGACATCACAATGAGATGAATTTATCAATTATTATAATTAGAAGTATTATTAAGTTTTACAGATGAGAAATTATACTCATTATCCTCACGCCATAAATCACACATAATTTTTTATTTTTTTATTTTTTTTCTTACCAAATGTTTGATGTATGGATGATGAGTAAAAAAAATCAATTAGTTTATGAAGAATAAAACTAAAAAAAATTATATTTTTTTTAAATTTTTTGTAGAAAAATAAAAGTAAATGTTGTGTGTGGTAGGTGGGGATGATAAGTAACAAACTCTTTACAAATATGATGTTAAGACTTCTAATAAGAAGTATTATTAAATTTCTCTTGTATATATGTTTTTAAAACTTATATTGTTGTTATTTTGGAACATAGTTTATATATATAAAATTAATTTAATTTATCAAAAAATATATATAATTAATATATATAGGCTATCCTGAAACAGTACCGGTATCGAAATATTTCGTTCCAGTGTCTCGACCGAAATAGTATTCAAAACTTTGGTCTAATGTGGTGTTTTGGATGGAAAGGAATAACGGTATTTCAATGGTAAGGAGTGTACTTTGGAGGAACTTAAGAATTTTTTTATGCACTTTATTGCTTTAGTTTTCTGCTTCGTGATTAACAGAGCTGTTGCTCATGATTTTTTGCTGTTGTTTTCTGTTTCTTAGAATGTATTTAGGTGTTTTCTTTTGTATACTTCCTATATACATGGACATCGTCTATTTCATTCGTAATAAAATTGTCTTTGTTGCTTATAAAAAAAAATCTTTCAATTTCTTCTTTTGCCTGACACCTGACTCATTAAGTGGGGTGGAGACTGCTAAAATCTAAACTGATAAACATCAAATTTTAGAAAGAAGTATCAAGTGAAAAGGTTTCAAGGGCTGTATTGGAAGCCCCAAAAGCCTGTCAGCTACAACTTTCAAGTTATATGTTGCATATCAAAGTTACTTATCAAAAAAAAAAAAAATGTTGCATATCAAAGTCTGATAAGTATTATAGCGGTTCACTTTCTTCCCAAACAGTGGCATTATTTGGAAACTAAAGCATGGGTGAGTCCTAAGGGCTCTGCCGTGGGGTGGTTCCCCCATCTTTAAAAAGAAAAAAAAATTATTTGGAAACTAAAGCAAACCAACTTCTAGCTGGTTTGCTTACTTGCCTTTTGCGGAATAGATGGTCTAAAGCACCGAGTGTCTTTTGAAAGCATGCAAAGAGAACTCTCTATACATAATCTTAGTTTGATTTTTAGTGTGATGGTTCCTTTGCTTAAAAAAGTTTTCTTGTTTTAACCCTTCTCTGTCACTCCAGATCAATCTTGGAATTTATGTGCAAGATAACAGCATGGAATTCTCGGTATTGGTGGACCGCTCAGTGGGAGGAACCAGCTTAGTGGATGGCCAAATAGAGCTGATGCTCCATAGGTTTCTTATATCTTTCACTGCTTTCAACAATGGTCAATTATTCTGTACTTTTATTCTATGGTTTTCCAGTTGACTTTTATAATTGATTTCTTGTATTGTCATGATCTCAATATGCTTCTCTGTTCCGTAGGAGGTTGCTTCATGATGATTCAAGAGGTGTCGGTGAGGCATTAAATGAAACAATTTGTGTCTTAGACAAATGCGAAGGTTTAACTGTAAGCATATCTAACCATTTTGCAGACAAACATGTGATAGTCTATCATTATTTTTTCCCACCTGCTCATGTTGTCATGTGGTCAGTTTGGAAGGATCTCTACTGCTCAATTATATAACAGAATGTCAGACTGTCTACTGTTTGGTTTAAATTATTTAAAACATTATCTAAAGGTGCTGTGATGGAACCCCCCCCCCCCTCTGCGCGCGGGGGTATGGCATTGCAGCTGTCACCTATTATTGATCTATGGCCATATTGCAGATCCAGGGGAAGTTTTATCTCAGAATTGATCATATAGGAGAAGGTGCCAAGTGGCGTCGGACAGTGGGCCAGGAGATATACTCCCCACTTCTCTTGGCGTTTACAGAGCAGGTGAAAGAGAACTCTTGACTTTGACTAGGTGCCATGGCCAGAGTCTTAAGTGAACAGTTTTTCTTTTTGCAGGATGGAAATAATTGGATAAACTCCCATGTATCTTCTTTCTCAGCGATTGATCCTTCCTATGCTTTACCAAATAACATTGCAGTGATAACTCTCCAGGTAATGAGAAAATTCTTCTATGAAAACTTTTTTTTGACAAGTAACAGAGCATATTTACTTATAAAAAAAAACAGAATAGGCATAGCCTGAGTACACATGGTGTATGCAAGAGTTTACACCTAGTTAAGAGAAAGAAATAGAAACAAGAAAATCATGAAAATCTAGGCCATTACAATTTACAGCATTTGCCCATAGGAACAAAGTTTTAACAAAGAACAATCTAATCTTCTCCAATGTTCGCTCCTTATCTTCAAAAGTTCGATCATTTCTTTCCGTCCATAGGCAGCAAAGAATACATATAGAAACCATTTTCCACACAACTGTGATTTGTGGAATTCTCCCCAAATTCTTCCAACTAGCCAGGAGTTCAACCACTGTAGTAGGCATAACCCAGGCTAACTCCAATCTTCTAAAGACATCATCCCATGGCGATCTAGCAACCTCACAAGATGATTCACAGTCTCACCATTCTTTCTGCACATACAGCACCAGTCCGCAAAAATCACCCAGCATTTTCGTAAGTTATCCGTAGTCAAAATCTTGCCCAAAGAAGCAGTCCAAGTGAAAAAGTTCGCCTTATTTCTCCAAGTACTTTTCCATGGAAAGCTATTGTACTGTAGATTGATGAGGGTCTATAAAAACGTTTTTCATGGCGAAAATTTTTTCTATGAAAACTTCTTGCAAGTTCCCTCCCATTAATACTTAGGAGAAGGAGACGGAGATAAGTATCATTTTCTTAATTTCTTGATATTTCAGGAGCTTGAAAATGGAAAAGTACTTCTTCGGCTGGCTCATTTGTATGAGGTGTGTCTATCTGCTTATATGCCTAAAACTTGTTGCCTCTCTTTGAGTGGATACCAACTTAAAAAGATTTTCTTGGTTAACCTCAAGTGCTTTGAATAATGGATTTATCAACAAGATTTGCCTTTTAAGTTGGTGTATTACATTGCTCCATGTGGGTTCCTTATTGTGGAATGAGTAACGAGAATACTTTCCTATTGAAACCATGATTTGATGTCAATTTTTTTATCCAACTTTATTGCTTTTGCATGCTTATGCACCTATATACACACGTGCTTGGGATGCGTGCATCTCTGGTGTCCTTTGGTCTATCTTGTCAGCATGGTCAGAAAGTGGTCCCGTTTGGATACCTAAATATCTCAGTATATCTGTGAATAGTAGTAAAACTGTTTGAGTTAAGATGTTTTATTGAGTTTTGGAAAATGAGAGAAAAAGTTAAATAAAAATATTATAAAGTTAAAAAATTATTTGAATATAAATTTTTAATATTATTTTTGTTTAGAAATTTAAAAAAGTTGGATTGTTTTTTATTTTTTGTTTTGGAATTTAGAAAAATTGTAATGATTAAATAATGATTAGATGAAAAAGTTGAAAGTTTAAAATTGAAAAATGTTGTGTTTAGTGACGTTTGGGAAGTAAAATTTGAGAATATCTAAGAATCTTTTAGAATAATTGTATTGCCGAATGGACCTTTAATCTCCTACCTAACATCGTTTTGCAAGTTTCTTCATTCTGTAAGATAAAGTAGTAATTATGATGGAGTAGGCTTCAATACCTTACTCACTGAATGGTTTATCTATTATATAGCTGTATAGTGCTGTAGTTACAGATTGAATTTCAAATATACAAGGATGAGTAACAGAGTTATCTTAACAAACTAATTCAAATTTCAAAACTCTGTTATTTACAAATCTGTTTTCTTAGTGCTGTAGACTCGGTATCTTCTGTATACTCAGTCAATCTAACACCCCCCTGCAAACTGATGGGTAGTAAGCAGATCATCAGTTTGGATCGAAGAAATTTAAACCGTAAGGCTGTGTGTCCTTTAGTGAAGACATCTGCAATTTGATCTTCTGTTGAAATGTGACAGACTTGAACATCTTTATTTACCACTTTTTCTCTCACAAAGTGATAGTCTACTTCAATATGTTTTGTTCTAGCATGAAAGATGGGATTTGAAGCCAATGCAATTGCTCCTATATTGTCACACCGAATTATTGGACATTTAGCTAGAGCAATGTTTAATTCCTTGAATAACATTCTCATCCAATAAAGTTCAGCAGTAACTAACGCAAGAGACCTGTATTCTGCTTCTGTACTGGAACGAGAGACCACACTTTGCTTCTTAGCACTCCACGAAATCAAGTTATTGCCCAGAAAAATTCCATATCCACTGCTGCTGCGTCTGTCATCTGGATTGCCTGCCCAATCCGAGTCGCAATAAGCATTTAACTCTATACTTGATGGTGAGTAATAAAGACCGTAATCAACTGTCCCTTTGAGATATCTTAGAACACGTTTGAGAGCTGTCCAGTGTCCTTCTCGTGGGCAATGCATGAATTGACACAATTGATTAACAATATAAGAAATATCAGGTCTTGAAATGGTGCAATATTGGAGTGCTCCAACAACCATTCGATATTGACTGGGATCTTTGAGTAGTAATCCATCTTGAGCTGTCAATTTCTTTCCAGAAACTGTGGGAGATGACAATGGTTTTGCTCCAGCCATGTTTGTCTTATTCAAAAGATCAGTGATATATTTGCTCTGTCTCAAGTGAAGGCCATTAGAGTCACGGCATGCTTGCACACCTAAGAAGTAACTCAAATTCCCGAGGTCTTTGAGCTGAAAGTATGTGCCAAGATGAGCAATGAAGTGATGAATAGCCTGTTGATTTGATCCTGTCACGATAATGTCATCTACGTAAACAAGAACAAATATTTGTAAGCCATTCCTTGTGTAAATAAAGAGAGATGTATCAACTGATGATTCCAGAAAACCATATTCAGTGAGTTGTTGAGATAGCCTTCGAAACCAAGCTCTTGGAGCTTGTTTTAGCCCATATAAAGATTTATGTAACTTGCAAACAAAATCTGGTTGAGATTTATCAATGAATCCCTTCGGTTGTTCCATGAATACCTCCTCATCTAAAAGGCCATGCAAGAAGGCATTAGAGACGTCTAGCTGATGAATGGGCCAGTGAAAGTTAACAGCAAGTGCAAGAATTAAACGAATTGTAGAGGGTTTAATTACTGGCGAAAAAGTCTCATGATAATCTACTCCATCACGCTGATCAAACCCTTTGGCAACCAAACGTGCCTTATACCTCTCTATGCTGCCATCTTGTTTTCTTTTAATCTTGTATACCCATTTATTTCGAACCACAGGTTGATGAACTGGTCGTGGACAGAGTGACCATGTACCATTGGCCATTAATGCATCAAACTCACGACCCATAGCATCCCTCCATTCAGACACAGTCACAGCATGTGTGTAGCAACTTGGTTCACTTTCATGATAAATTGTGGACAACACACGAAGTGGGTGTTTAGTGGAATAAAAAGTCTGAAAACCTGGAAACTGTTTTGGCTTAAGGTTCCCTGTTTTTGATCGTGTAACAATCTGCGGAACTGATTGGGGTGGAGGGACATTGAGAGGTTCAGGGTGAGGATTGAGGTGGAGGAGAGTCAGAATTTGGGAATGAGCTAGTAGGAAAAGTTGTGATTGGAATTGTGGGTTCAGGGCTTGGAGAAGTCAAGGGATTATCATGACATGAAGATAAAGGTTCTGACTGCATATTTTCAGTAACAATTGGCAATGTAATAGAAGTTGGAAATTTGAGAACCTTACCAGCAACATCTAATTCACTTTCGGTTGAAGAGTTTGGCACCTTATTAGCTGCTGGAAAAGAGGCCTCATCAAAGATAACATTGCGAGAAATATAGACTCTACCAGTAGTTAAGTCTAAACATCTATATCCTTTTTGTTGTCCTGAATATCCGAGAAAAACACATCTTTTACTTTTGAAGCAAAGTTTATGTTTTTCATATGGTGTAAGCAATGGATAACAACTACACCCAAAGACGCGCATGTCAGTGTATCTCGGGACAGATTTATGGAGCATGTAGAAGGGAGATAGATTGTTTAGAACTTTTGTTGGCAGCCTGTTAATTAAATACACTGACGTGAGGAATGAATCAGGCCAATATGTGTTGGGTAATTGTGATTTTGCAAGAAGAGTTAATCCAATTTCTCTGATGTGACGATGTTTTCTTTCGGCTATACCATTTTGAGGAGAAGTATATGGACAGGTGAGGAAATGAGAAATCCCATTTGTAGATAGGAATAGTTTAACCTCATTGGATTCACCACCATTATCGGTTTGGAATTGTTTGATCTTGCAAGAAAAATAATTTTCAACAAGAGCTTTATATTGCTTGAAAATATGAACTACATCAGATTTATTAGCCATGGGATACAACCATGTGAAACGGGAAAAGTCATCAATAAAAATAACATAAAATTGACAACCACCTGTTGAGGTTATGGGAGAAACCCAAACATCAGAGTGAACAAGATGTAAAGGACCATTTGTTTGTCGAGTAGACCTGTCATATGGAATTTGTTTTGCTTTTCCTAGAGGACAAGATTCACAAAAAACAGACTTGGTAAATGGCTCAGTACTAGGTAGATGTCCAGATTGGAATAAATTATTTAGAACAAGTTCAGAGGGGTGGCCTAGTCGACTATGCCAGCCATCTTTAGTTGTCTTTGTGCCTAACTTAGCTGCAAAGCAATGCATCTTATTAGAAAGGCTCTTGTTGCCAGGTAGCGGATAGAGGCCATTCTCAGCTTGACCGTGGAATAAGATTTTGTTGGTTTGATTCTGTTTGACAAAGAAATGACAGCCAGTGAGAATAAAATAACAGTCATTATCCAAACAAAATTTGTTGATAGAAAAGAGATTTACAGAAGCAGTTGGACAATGTAAGATATTTTTCAATTGAAAAGAGTGTTTATCAAGTAAAAGGGAAGTGTGTCCAGTATTTTCTATGGATAAACCTGTGCCATTGCCAACTGTGATCATGTCTGTGCCTTCGAAGGGTTGCTGAGTTGTAAGATTTGCTGCATTACTGGTTATATGTGCATTAGCCCCACTGTCAGCATACCATATTTGATTATCAAGTGTGGCATTTGTTTCAGCAGCCATGGCAGCAAGTTCTGCAGGAGGAATTCGACCTTGGTATGCATAATTGAATCTCTCATAGCAGTCAAGAGCTATATGATTTGTTTTGCCACAAATCTGGCAAGTAGGCCTATTTGAGGAAGCATTGTGTGACCGAGAGTGTTGCTGTGGAGCAGAACTGGAACCTCGAGTTGAGAATGTAGTTGGAGCTCGATTTTGTCTATAATTATTATTCAGACCTGGCTTTTGAAATTTTTTATGAAAGTTTGGTACTTTTGATTTGTTAGCAGCAAAGGCATAGTGAGTATCTGCGGAGGTTTGCTGTTGACTGTCTAGGAGGGCCTCAAAGCTGAGTAGTTCAGCTTGAAAATCTTCCAAGGTGAGATCATTATCTCGAGTAGCAAGAGTATATGAGGTAATGAAGGGAGTGTAATTTACCTTGAGTCCTCCCAGTAAGTGAGCAATAAGATCCTGATCATCTATTGGCTTTCCAGCTGCTGCCAATTGATCAGCGAGAGCTTTGGCTTCATCAATATAGGTAGTACATGTTTTACTACCTTGAGAGAAAGTCTGGATTTGTCGCTTAAGTAAAGCAACCCGTGACCTTGAAGCTGATGCAAAGCGAGTTTGGAGAGAATCCCAAGCTTGCTTAGCAGTTTTTGTTCCATACAGAGAAGCAACCAACTTCTCTGAGATGGAAGCAAGGATCCAACTTTTAACGCAATTGTCCTTCCGAAACCATATTGCATAAGCTGGATTGGGAGCATCCTGAATGAGTTCTGCAGGAGCTATGATAGTGCCATCAATATGGCCAACAAGATCATGGCTATTAAGGAATACCATGAACTGCATACTCCATGCCATGAAGTTTGTACCAGTTAGCTTTTCAGTAACAGGTTGAGACGTGGTATGAATGTTTAAATTAGAGGGAGGCATACTGGCAGAGTTACTTGAGCTAGAAGACATTATGAAAGAGATGAAAGAGGCGGAAGCTTGAAGAAATAGATCAGGCGCGAGCCGTACTACTGGCTGATACCATGTAAGATAAAGTAGTAATTATGATGGAGTAGGCTTCAATACCTTACTCACTGAATGGTTTATCTATTATATAGCCGTATAGTGCTGTAGTTACAGATTGAATTTCAAATATACAAGGATGAGTAACAGAGTTATCTTAACAAACTAATTCAAATTTCAAAACTCTGTTATTTACAAATCTGTTTTCTTAGTGCTGTAGACTTGGTATCTTCTGTATACTCAGTCAATCTAACACATTCGTCTTTTATTGAGAACTGTTTTTGCACTTTTGCTGTTGAGGAACTTTGAATTGGCTATTGCCGGAAGTCGTGGTAGCCTTCTGGCACTGTTTTGAAACTGTCTAGGTCTTGCAAAAGAAGCAAAAAATGGAACACGTTGCACTGTTTCGACAGTTTTAGTTGAATATTATCTATGTTTTGGTATTCTACTCATATGCCTCGGTGGGTATTTGATGTGTTCAAAGATTGGAGAGGACAAGGACTATTCAACGATGGGGAGTGTGGAGATGAAGAAGCTGTTTCCAAACAGGAAGGTAAGAACAATATTGTGCACGACTCTAAAACTGCTCTAATCATTGACAAACCTGCCTTAATTCATATGTTCCTTTTTATATTCCTTTTCAGATAAATAAAGTGACAGAGATGAGTTTATCAGCCAATCAAGAAAGAGCTGAGATGGAGAATAAAAGGCTTGTCTGGAAAGTAGAAGGCCCTGCGGAAGAACCCAAGGTGGTAAGGGGAGGACCCGTTGACCCTGTAGAGCTAGTGGTGGAACTTGCCCCAATGGAAATCCGCACTTTCTTTATTGACTTTGATTACCTCAAAATGTATGGTTCCTGAAGCAGAAGCTTTATATGAACTATATCCAATACACAGGCTTTATGAACGTGAGCTTAACCATCCTAAAGCGTTCCTCATCCTCGCGAGCTAACCGTCAGCTCTTTTGACCTTGATCGACTTCCCCTGTAGTGAAATCTTACTTTATGTATTTCTAGAGCAGGAAAAAAGCTTTTACTAATTAAGAAAGCTTTGAGTAAGTTGTCGACTTATCCCCCTTCAGATCTTACCACCGAACTGACCTTTGCACTCTTCGAAACCTTTTCCAATTCATGAGATGCACGCATGAAAGCAAAGAAGTAACCAAGTGAAACCCGCAAATCTGAGTCCAAAAAAATTTAAAAACCCAAATTTCTCAAGACAGGTGAAAAGAAATACTTGCATTGAAGCAATGATAAATGCCGGTTGTTCTCTGCCTTTGTCTCCACCATAAATGCACAAAAACTCTGGTGGGTGGGGGAAGTAGTGAAAGGGTTTGAAGCAATTAAGATTTTGCACAGGATTTTAAGGGATATTGACTGAAAAAGAAATAAAAACAACTTCAAATATTTTCTGGGTCAGGCTCCGAGAGAAGTGTGAGGATATATGATTTGGGGGAGAAGATGCAGCAACAGGGATGCGCTCCTCTAGCTTTGAAAAAAACAAAAAGTACGCACTAGCAACCAACAGTGTGGTGTGCGGTATAGCCTTGTTATTGTTAAGTCGCCAGTGTGCCAGCGAAGCAGCAGTAAGCCTTACTATTATATTGTTCCTTGAATGCTAAAAGTAAAAACACACTATAATTTAAGCGGGGGTGGGAATGATAAGTATTAAATGGTACATTTTGGCAGGTAGTATGCGTCGTGAGCTTCCTAAATCCTGCCAAATTGAATAATAGATCTCCCAAATGGATAAGAAGAAATTGAAACGTTTGCAATTATATCGAGTTGGCAGCGTGGAACTCTAATCATGACCTTGTTTCATGTAACAGAAAATAATTGTATCCACCTTTGTTGAGATTCTTGAATTTCTATATTTTTATGGTCTTCCTGGTAATTAAGAAAATGTAATAAGGTGAGCAGTCTCCAGAAGCATTAAAAACTAAAGAGGATGTCAACATTTTTTTGTTTGAGAAAAAAGTACTTTTCAATTAAGAAGTTTCTCACACGTGATGGGTACTTACTATTGTTTGTAATTTGCAAAGGAGATGGAAACCGAACTATCCATCTGTGAAGCTAGAGATCAAGCTTTTTGTTATTTGTTTTTTTGGGTAATCGGCTAGATCAAGGTCTGCAATATGCATGTGATGTGAGGGCACGCTCTTGCCTCCACTTTCTCCCGAGTAGAAATTAAAAGCATTTAATAGTCACAGGAATTGGACATTTTTTGAACTCTACGCTTGTAGCTCCAGTTCAGTCATGGCATCTCTAGTTCACTCCATGTCTCCATCTCCACAGCTCTGCCCGATACGGAGTTGAATATGAGTCTTTCTGAGTCCTCTCCATAAGAGCCTTCTTATCCATGCCAAACCCACCTTTTTCTGATCAATCACATATTCAACGACAGCAATCAAAGCCTGTGACCGAAAGTCAAACCTTGTTGCTATCTTTGTCTTGTTTCTTGTAAATCCTTCAAGCTTGGGCTAAAAAACCTTCCCTTTAGAACTAGGCTTGTGATGGGCATCCTCCATGTGTTCTTTTGCCTTGTCCTTTTTGCTGGGATTCTATGTACGGAATCCAATTTCATCGCATACAATACTTCTCAAAGCATAGTCCCCGGAAAGCTTAATGTCCATTTGGTTCCTCACACTCACGACGATGTTGGTTGGTTGAAGACCGTTGACCAGTATTACGTTGGCTCCAACAATTCCATCCAGGTCTCTCTCTCTCTCTCTGGGTTTGTGGGTGTTTGAGTTGAGTGATGACACAGTGACGGACGGATTCACGGACACAGGGCCAAGTACAGGCAAAATAATTTACTGTTCACGAGCACTGTCCGTGAATCCGTCTGCCTCTTGAGCATTTTCCTTTTGAGTTTGATCCACAATAACTAAGATTTGTTGTTTTTTGGCCGCTCAGGGGGCGTGCGTTCAGAATGTATTGGATTCTATGGTGTCTGCGCTGTTGGCTGACAAGAATCGAAAGTTTATCTATGTTGAGCAGGCAAGTTTGTTGGTCCATATGTATCGTTCCGTCGCAACAAATTTACTTGTGTCTGGTTATTGACAAGAAGGAAACTAAAATTCTAAACTTTTGTCTACTGTCTTAGTGGATGGAAATCAAAACATTTTAGTGGATAATGTGAGTTAAACTTTGCTGTTTCTTTTAGTTTTCTACATTTTCCCATCAAACAAACAAAGCGTCACGGTTTTGTTGGTGGAGAATATGAAGAACGCAAAGGAGTATGGTGGACTTGCATATAGAGATAGGAGAATACGAATTGAGGACAGGAAAATTTATGAAAAGAAGACTCTTTTAATTGCCTTTCAATTATTCTCTATATCACCGATGCTCTCTTTCCTTTTCTCTTAGTTTTTTGAAAGGTAAAAGGGGAAAATAACTTATAAATAGGGGTGCCCTTTTTCTCATAGTTAAAAACTGTAAAACAAGGACTTATGTATCCCAGTGTCTTGAACCAGTTCATGGGTTACCAACTTGTAATTAGATCATACCATTTGTTCATTATTGCCACCTTCAGATTCATCTTATATTGGCAAAATAGTATCTATATCACCTTTTCTCCTGCTTCATCAACTCAGGCTTTTTTCCAACGATGGTGGAGAGATCAGAGTGAGACAGTCCAGGATGTGGTCAAGCAGCTGGTGAGCTCAGGTCAACTGGAGTTCATGTAATGCACAGTTCTATGTTAAATATAAGTCATGTAGTGTTTTTTTTTTCATAAATTTCTTTGGGGTTAGGAATTGAATCATTCTTTTATGTTTCTGGGGTCAATTGAATGTGACATTGACAGTGTCATATATTTCAAAAGTTTTTTTCTTGATTATTTTTCTTTTCTCACTGTTGTAGAAATGGGGGTATGTGCATGCATGATGAGGCAGCAACACATTACATTGACATGATTGATCAGACAACCCTTGGGCATCGGTTTATCAAAAAGGAGTTTGGGGTTGTTCCAAGAATTGGTTGGCAAATAGATCCCTTTGGACATTCTGCAGTACAGGCATATTTGTTGGGAGCAGAAGTAATCATCTCCATAGACTTAGTTACTTTGCTTATAATATTTCCATTCCGCTTCAAACAATAGATAATATGGAAACTCATAATTAATCAAGAGCCGTTTGATGCCCCGCATTGGTCAATATCTGCTATCTGTGTAGGTTGGATTCGACTCGCTTTTCTTTGGTCGAATAGATTACCAAGACAGAGCTAAGCGCAAAAATGAGAAAAGTCTTGAAGTTGTCTGGCAGGGTTCCAAGAGCCTTGGTTCATCTGCTCAGGTGAGGAGCAAGTTTTCTTTCCCTTCTACTTTTTGGGTTCTCCTCAGCAGTTTTACGATTTCACTCAAGCGGATAATCATGGTGGAACTAATATTTTTTACTATGCATTCAATGAATTTGGTCTTATTTCTATCTTTCCTTTGCCTTTTTCCTGAATTTTTGTTCGTCTCCTAAATTTTGCAGATTTTTGCTGGTGCATTCCCTGAAAATTATGAGCCCCCACCTGGTGGCTTCTACTTCGAAGTTAACGATGCTTCCCCTATAGTTCAAGTAAAAATTATGAAAAACTTGTTAATTTGTCATCAGCATTTGAATATCTACTTTGCTTGCAAAGTTAAATTTCATTACATCTTTCAATGAAGGATGACATTAACTTGTTCGACTACAATGTTCAAGACCGAGTAAATGACTTTGTTGCTGCTGCAGTATCACAGGTAAATGGGCAAGTCTCTTCACCCTACATACAAGGGATTATTTTGTCTGATTTCTGATTATGTCACTCCTTTAAGCTTTTCTTATTTATATCTCTTTTCCTCCATGGTGAGGCATTCTTTGTCATTTGAGTTATCCTAGTTTGGATAGTGAGTTGAGATGAGATGAATTGAGACGAAAGGTGAATAAAAATATTATAAAGTTAAAATATTGTTAAAATATAATTTTTTAATATAATTTTTGTTTTGGGATTTGAAAAAGTTGAATTGTTTATTGTATTTTGTTTGAAAGTTTGGGAAAGTTGTAATGATTAGATAAGTTGAGATGATTTCTGAAAACAACGAGGCCTTAGCCTCTTTCTGAAATTATAGTCTCTAGGGCAAATCATTCACTTTGTTCTATATAGTTTCTGCATGTGTATCTTACCGATCAAAGAAACAAAGTTTCTGTATGTCCATCTTATTTATGTGTATATTTATGTATAAAAGTTTCTGTATGTGTATCCATGTTAAACTGGAGCATTGCAACAGATTTTTCTTGAAGCTATTACGCTTTCCGACCTTGAACCCCTGCACAAAAGTGGCACCATAATTTGGGCTTGCCAAGTTTTAGCGTTCTATTAGATTTTCTGGAAAAGCAAAATCTACAATAGTTCAGAAGTATCTGTACGAGTTACATCTACTTTAGGTTCTGTTACTTATCAAAAAAAGAGAAGTTACATCTATTTTAGGAGATGTCACTTAAGTTCTTAAAAATATATGAAGAATTTCATTCTCTTGAACTTGAATAAGATCTATCTTTGATTAACTTGTCCAATTGAGCCCTGAAAATAATTCTCATTCTCCTTTCATGAGGGGCCTCTATTAGTTGCTGATAGCAATTGTTTCTTTCTCAGGCTAATATAACTCGAACAAATCATATAATGTGGACAATGGGGACAGATTTTAAGTATCAGTATGCGCATACATGGTTCCGGCAGATGGACAAACTCATTCATTATGTCAACAAGGTGACCTATCATTAAAACTGCAAATATTGGTTAAGTGAGAATCTTGCAGTATTATGCCTGTCTCATGGTTTTGCCGGAAAGCAAATTAGATGATTAGATGACTAATGAGTCACTCCCTTAACGTATACTATATTTCATATAAAGGATGTTGGTAATCATTTGTTGAAATAATCTTAAAAATCTGCTAGAATGCATGGATACATTAAGGAAACATTGTTACGTCTTTTGGTTGCGAAATTCAAACATCATGCAGGTTGAATCTGAAGAACAAATGATAGGAGACATGCTACGTAATATTGTAATGCTTATATTGCTTATTTTGATATTTAGAATTTATATATGTATCATTGTGTGTCAAATGTTGCTCAGTATCATATCTTTTTTTTAATCAGTAAATAAGAATTTTATTGAAAATAGGCGAAGCCAAGTATACTGGACATATACAAGAGCCATACCTAGGCATGACTGTCTAGAGATACAAGAAAATCAATGTTGCTCAGTATTTTTTTTTTTATGTCGGGGAACCTCTCCAAGGCAGGGCTCTTCAGATCCACCATTGCAGAGGAAACCCTGGTCCTGTGCACCGAATTGTCGGAAGTTTTCCTACACGGAATTAGTTAAATCGCTAGCTTTTCACCAAGGGGTGTGGCCCCAAAGGATTGTTTGCACTCATGAGGTGTTGAACCTTGGACCTTGAAGGGAGTGATACCCCAAGACCAAGGCCTTCACCACTTGGGCCAACCCCTTGGGGTTATGTTGCTCAGTATTATATCAACCTTCCAACATGTTAGTATTGCTAAAATGCAGGATATGATCCTCAAAACTATGTTAGAATTTGCATTGCATGTGTTCCATTTCTTTTAAGCGTGATTATTTAGGTTTGGCCACTTGGGTTTAACATCAGTTAAACTTTTTAGTCATGCTGAATGAGTTTACAGTTCCCTCTCAGAATACATGTTTTTCAAAGATAAGTAGCTCATTATATAAGATCCTTCTTTTTATATTGTGAGACCAACTGCTTCTAATTGGTACAGTCGTGGTACCTTTTAGGATGGCCGCGTCAATGCTCTGTACTCTACCCCATCCATATATACTGATGCAAAATATGCTAGAGATGAATCGTGGCCAATCAAGACTGAAGACTTCTTCCCGTGAGTTTAATGTTTTGATGTCATATATACTATTTGCTTGCTGTTTCATGCCAACATTTCCTTAAGCATCCACCATACCAGTTATGCAGATCGTGCAAATGCGTACTGGACAGGATACTTTACCAGTAGACCAGCTCTCAAGCGCTATGTCAGATTAATGAGTGGCTATTATTTGGTATCATTTATCCGACTTTCAGTTTGTATCATGATTAAATGGTTACAGTCTAATGACAGTTTTAGAGTCTGGCATTTCTTTCTCTATTGAATTATTAGGCAGCAAGGCAACTGGAGTTTTTCAAAGGGAGGAGTAATTATGGGCCCAACACAGACTCACTTGCAGATGCTTTAGCAATTGCTCAGCATCATGATGCAGTTACTGGTACAGAAAAGCAGCATGTGGCTAATGATTATGCAAAACGTTTGTCAATAGGATACACGAAGGTGTGAATTTGGCTTTACACTTTAAAGCATTTTTTTCTCAATGTTGTTTTCTCTCCATTTTGGCCAAGGATCACTCTCACTTTGTCATTATCTATGTGCAGGCTGAGGAATTAGTTGCATCTTCACTTGCTTGCTTGGCTCAGTCCGCATCAGATACTGGATGTGGGAACCCAACCATGAAGCTTCAACAGGTAAAACATAATGAGCCATAAACTCATGAACTTTTTTACTTTATTGCTCGAATATCTGATTTTATCATGGCATTTGTACAGCCATTTGTAATATCTAGATTTACCGTTAAGCTCTTATTGGTTGACCGTATATTTGACCTCTTGATTCTTGAGCACATTGCAAGTTTTTCTCTTGTTAATGCTACACTTTCTGGATGAAAACTTCTAATTTGCATGCATCACATCTAAGGGATGGTAATGTTATTCACGGATATTTAATTACTGGCATTCATATCAAGTTTGACCCTACAAAAAATTTCTTTTAAAAAAATGAAAATGCTAAAATTGATTTTGACATGTGACTTTTCTTTGTTCTCTTCTCTACTCCCCCTTTCTTAATTTTCTTTTCTTGTTTTTTTAGTGCCCACTTCTGAATATAAGTTACTGTCCGGCATCAGAAGCTGATCTGTCTCAAGGACAGAATTTGGTAATGAAAATATTCTTTCTCCTTGCAATGATTGTGGCCTTTTATATTCCATTTTGATACATACCATCTTATCATTTCTCTCATTTTTGTAGATAGTCTTGGCCTACAATGCTCTTGGATGGAAGAGAGATGATGTAGTTCAAATCCCGGTGAGTACTGCTGTTATTGTAACAGTGCCTAATGTCTTGAAATTTAATGTCGTTCCTCACTAATTGGATGACTTCATAACATAGCTTTTAAGGCTCTCATTTATTTCAATAACCTAAATGTGTGGACTAGGCATGTCTGTGTATTAAGAAGTTACACTGCTTGCATGTATTGGGTCTGCTGTAATTGAGTGGCCACGTACTTCCTGCTTGCCCATACAAACAGTAAAAAATTCTAGATTAACATGCTCAATTTCATTAACCTTAAATTATACATACAAGAAAGATATGAGAAGCTTAATGGTTTTCAGCTGATTTGACAGCAGAGAGAAGACAATAAATATTTGCATAAACTTATTGAAGGGCAAAAATCATGATAAACTACAAGATAAAGAGATCAAGTTTACGTAGCATACCAATATATTAAAGTGATACTTTTAGGCCTAAAAGTGTTTTTTTTATGAATAAAATTTTTATTGAGACAAGTAACCAAGCAAAGCCAAGTACACAAGTAATATACAAATACTGAAACTATTACAAGCCAGGAGCTAGAAAAAGAAAGAAGAAAATCATGGACTCTAGTTCCATTAAATACAATAGCCGAGGCCCACTGAAATAAGGAATTAAAGAAAAAACATCTAAGTTCATCAACCGAGCATTCCTTATCTTCAAAGTATCGACCATTCTATTACCCCTTAAACCTCTCCAGCAAGCAAAAAGGTCCACCACCCTCCTAGGCATCACCCAAGCCAAACCACACCTATTGAACACTTCATACCATAACAACCTGGTCACATTAGAATGTAATAATAGATGATCCACTGATTCACCGGATTTCTTGCATAAGAAACACCAATCCAAAGCAATTAATCCATGCTTCCTGAGATTATCCAAAGTCAAAATCTTCCCTAAAGAAGCAGACCAGCCAAAAAATGCAACCTTTGAAGGCACCTTACTCTTCCAAATACTCTTCCAAGGAAACCCGTTCGGCCTAGACAACATCTTATACCAAGAACAAACTGAAAACTTCCAGTAGGCATCCAGACCATCTTATCCCTCAAATCCCTCCCAATCTGAGTAGCATACAATAATAAACCAAACAATTCAGGAACAGCCCCCATTTCCCAATCATTCGCAGCTCTAGAGAATAGAACATTCCAATGAGAAGAGCCACTAGAACACTCCAAAAAGTTAGCCACAGGAGCATTCGGATTCTGAGAAATACAAAAAAGATCTGGAAAAACAGCACAAGGAGCCCTACCACCACACCATGGATCATGCCAAAAACGAATTCGAGAATCGTCCCCAACCACAAAAATAACATGTTTAACAAAAGCATCTCAACCTCTTCTAATATTTTTCCACACCCCCACATCATAAGTACCTCTTGCCTCCTTAGAACTCCATTCCCCCCAAGCACTCCCATATTTAGAATCAATCACAGCCCTACACAAAGAATCACACTCCTGATGATACCTCCACAACCACTTTCCTAATAAAGCTTTATTTAAAATACTCAACTTTCCTAATAAAGCTTTATTAAAAATACTCAACTTCCGCCCTATAAGCCTTGAGTGGAGTATACAAGATCATTTCGAAGGTTCTTGCTAATCGGCTTAGCCCGGTGTTGGAACAAATTATTTCTAAGGCTCAAAATGCATTTGTTCGGGGGAGAAAAATCCTTGATTTGGTTCTCATTGCCAATGAGTTGGATCATAGGTTCCGGGAGGGAGCTCCATGCATTTTATGCAAGTTTGACATGGAAAAGGTATATGATCATGTAAATTGGGAATTTATTTTATACTTGCTTGGGAGGTGTGGCTTTGGTGATTGGTGGATTTCATGGATTCAACATTGTGTCTCTACCGCTCGCTTCTCGGTGCTAGTTAATGGCACCCCAACTGGATTTTTTAACAGTTCTCGTGGATTGAGGCAAGGGGATCCATTGTCTCCTCTTCTCTTCGTTATTGTTATGGAGGCACTTGGACGAATGGTGAAGGTTGCTGTTGGAGGAGGTTTTCTATCCGGTTTTTCGGTGGGTAATGGTACTAATGGCTTTATCATAATCTCACATCTATTATTTGCATATGATACCCTTCTTTTTTATGAAGCAGATGATGGCCAGATTCAAACTTTATGTGCACTTTTGTTATGTTTCGAAGCTGCGGCGGGGCTTAAGGTGAACCTTGGTAAGTCCGAGATGGTTGTGGTGGGCTTGGTGCCCAGTTTCAACAGCCTGGCAAGCCTTCTGGATTGTAAAGTGTCTTCTTTGCCTATGAAATAATTGGGCCTCCTGTTGGGGGCTACTTTCAAGGCTAGAGCTATGTAAGATGGGGTTGTGGAGAAAGTAGAGAAAACACTAGCTGGTTGGAAACGGTTGAATTTATCGAAAGGGGTTCGACTCACATTGATTAAGAGCACGTTAACTAACCTCCCCACCTTTTTTTTTTTTTTTTTTT
>QEOT01002282.1:308628-379133 GCA_003123785.1 Pterocarya stenoptera | reverse complement strand
AAAAAGAAAAAAGAACATAGACAAACAAAAAACAAAAGCAGGAAGCAGGAAAACAAAAAGGTTGGGAACTAATGCACAGAATTGTCAATAATGCAGATTGAGGAACCAGTTGAACAATCGTACAGTTATTACTCCGGATTCAAGGGAAATGACAAAGACACTCAGGTAGACGAAGTTCATCTTCTATTGCAAATCTCCCTTGCCTTTTGAAATTGCACAAATTAGAAGTTGAACTATCTAGTCCGTACACTCAATAGTTTTCTCTCCATACACTCAAAGTCCAATGGTGGCTCGTGGCATTTAGGCGGCGAGTTCCTTTTGCTTTTGAGTGTGAATATGGGATTTCTGAAACATTTAGTAATAGAATCAAAAGCCTTTGTACTAACAAGGGATGGAAGTTCTTGCACATTACTGAGAGGAGCTAGAGAGTCGTGAAAGAGATGAGTCTGGGAATATCCACGATGCTATGGTTTGCCAAAACACTGGAGGAATGTTTGAAGGGTGGAAGAAAATATTTTTATGCTATTTCACGGGAGGGTGATAGAGGCTCTATCGCACAGAGATGCTCTAATGCCTGTAGTTGCTACATGGCATTAGTGGAGCATGGAGGTGGTGGCATACGTAACTTCATCTTCATTCTGGAGGAGAGGGATGGTAGGGATGGAGGAAGTTGGCGGATGCATTGAGGGAAGCTGTAAGAGAGGGTGGACATGTGGGCCGCAACAAAGGAGGGGCTTTTTTGGTGGCGGTGAACTAACTGCAAACGAGGTCGTACATGGAGGTCCTTCAACAACTGACGACACTGGTGCAGTCCCGTGAAAAAAATAGGGAGGATGGGTTAACTTGTCGGCTAATCTGGGTGGAGCAGTTGGTGCAAGTCACGGCTACGGATATGGTCTTGGAAGGGCTAGTCATGCCCCTGTTACAACAGGAGCTCAAAGGCAAGGTGGTGGCGGCAGGGCGGCTTGACAGAAGATGGCGTGTATAGTACTCTGCTGGATATGAAAAAGCAATTGGTGGCATTGCTGGAGAGGATGGATAGTCTTATAAGGTGCGTTGAGGAGAAACAGGAGTTGGGCTTGGGCTGTTTGGAATGTGGACCTGGTAAAGGGAAGTCTAAGGTTGGTCCGAGCTTCAATGTGGTAGACGGGTCGTTAGGCATGTATCAAAGAGGTGTGGGCAGCCTCAATGGGTTTCAGCCTTTGGTCCAAGACTAGGGGTGTAACCGGTCCAGTTTAGTCCAGTTTTGGACATATTTTAGAGCTGAACCTGTATATACCGGTTTTGAGATTTGAAGAACCGATACCGCACTGATTACACCCCTAAACCGATACTTCCGATTTTACCGATTCCGGTCCGGTTTTTCGGTATATTATATGGTATATATATTATAGTAATAATATATTGTAGTATATTATAATTGTATTATAGACTATAGTGATACTATATAGTTATTTATATAGAATTTTAGAATTTAATATTATATTAATTAGTAATTTATCATATAATACAAAATTATTTATATGTAATTATATATAATATAAAAAAATTAATATATATATATGAACCAGTCTGGTCCGGTTCGGTTTGGTGTTAGAAAAAGGAAAATCAGAACCGGACCGATTTCGATCAGTTTTGAGAAAAATGGAACTGATACTGGACTGGACCAAACCCGGTACCAGACCAAACTGGTTTGGTTTGGTCCAGTTTCGGTTTATCGGTTCACCGGTTTTTTTTTTCACCCCTAGCCAAGACAAAGGGAAGGTTAAGGTGGGTTCGGGCCGATTTAAAGGGCCTTAGCCCGTGGGCCAAGACAAAGGAAAGACTAAGGCCGACCCCGATAGACTCATATGGAAGATTCGTGAAGGCTGTGATGCAGGGCCCTCGACCGGCGAGAGTTAGCCAATGTTGCCGGAGGCTGTCCCAATAGATTTGCAACATTTTGAGGAACCATCAACGTTAGCTGACATGGATGATACAGTAGTGGATCCCAATAGATTTGCAACATGTTGAGGAACCATCAACGTCAGTTGATATGGATGATACAGTAGTGGTGGAGTTGACAGAAGCGACAAAATCAGTACCAGACATGGGACACCACTTTTCCTCACTGTTGGTCGTCAGTTTTCTGACACAGTATGGACAGAAAAGGATGATGGGCAGCATAGATGACGGAAATGTTGAGTTTCATGTGGTATCCTCTTTGGCGAAGGCTCTTCAGACAGTGGCTATTGATTGTGAGCTCTGTACTGAGGTTGGGGGTGACGGGGACGTCAGTGAAGGACTTTTATGGATGCTAGTTCCTATTAGCGATATTTCTGAGTGGGAGTGCATGTCTCCCTTTGCCAAGGAGGAGATAGGGGTGCTGATGGAATCACAGTGGGCAACCAGAGAAGGGGTTAAGATGGACGGGGAGCCTATACCCTTAAAGTCTTTGCCATCATGTTAGCCTACTACCTCTGACTGGGTTATTCATAAGGTGAAGGAAATCTAACACGATGTAGGGATTGAGCGTGAGGGTTTTGAGGAACAATTCATGGCTTTGCTTACTACCATTGAAGTAGGAAACACTCAGCTCAAGAAATTTGGCTCTAAAAAACAGAGGGAGCTCAAGAGACTAACTTGGTCTATAAACTATGCGGGCAACTCAAGCAGAGAAAGATTCAAAGGGAGGGGGTTGACATATTCTTTATGAAGCCCAAGATTACATCTTGGAATGTCCGAGGGCTTAATGAGGTTAATAAGCACCTGCAGATAAAAAAATTTGCTCCTTGAATAGAAAGCGGATATTGTGTGCTTGCAGGAAACTAAGATGGAAACTATTTCAAGAAGTACCATTAGAAGTTTGTGGAGCTGTCCATATGTTGACTGGGCTTTTCTTGCATTGGTTGGGGCCTTAGGTGGAGTACTTGTAATGTGGGATAGAATGGTGGTGGATAAAATGGAGGAGTATATTAGGGAGCACACAATGCATGTTCCTTTAAGAATGTGGAAGATAATTTTAGGTGGGCTTTTGCTGGAATTTATGGGCCGACTTTGGATAGCAGTAGAAACATTCTATGGGAGGAATTAGCTAGGTTACATAGCTGGTGGGACTTACCATGGTGTGTAGTTGGGGATTTTAATGTTATAAGATTCCCAAGTCAAAGATCAGGAGAAAGTAGGTTGTGACCAGCAATGATGAATTTCTCAAAGTGTATTTTTGACTTGGGGTTGGTGGATATTCCTCTTATGGGTGGAGCATTCACATGGTCTAATAACCAAGCGTGGTCTAGATTGGACATATTCTTAGTTTCCTCAGAATGGGAAACTCATTGCCTGGAGTTATGTCAGAAAAGACTACCTCGCCTCTGTTCTGATTATTTCCCTATCTTGTTGGATTGCGAAGGTATTCAAGGAGGATGGAGATACTTGAAGGTTTTGTGGAATGTGTTTGGTAATGGTGGTCCTCTTATCAGATCCAAGGCACCCCTAGCTTCATTTTCGCAGGCAAATTGAAAGCCTTAAAGAAAGATTTAAAGCTATGGAATGTGCAATCTTTTGGAGATATAGGCAACTGCAAGAAGTCATTATTGGAGGAGCTTCATGAGGTAGAGAGGGCACAGGAGGGATGGGCCCTTTTTTGGAGGAATTTTCTTGGAAGACAGAACTAGAGAGGGTTACCCTATTGGAGGAGATCTCGTGGCGGCAAAAATCCCGAGCATTGTGGTTGAAAGGAGATCGAGGCATGAATTTTTTCCATAGTGTGGCCAACTCCCATAGGAGAACTAATGCCATTGAGATTATGAATATAGATGGAGCTGCTTGCACGGAGATTCCGGTGATTCAAGAGCATGTTGTTGGTTTTTTTGAACAGTTGCTTACCATGCAAGCGAGGTGGAGGCCAAAGATTGATGGGATAGCCTTTGATACCATTGAGCAGTAGAATGTCTCTTGGCTGGAGAGGTCGTTTGAGGAGACTGAGGTTCATGAAGTGGTGAGGAAGATGGTTAAAGACAAAACACCTGGTCTAGATGGATTCTCTGAGTTTATTCCAATTTTGTTGGAAGTGGTGAAGGAGGACTTAATGAAGGTATTCTAGGAATTATTTTCGGTTGGAACATTTGAGAAAAGTCCCAATGTCACTTTTATTGCACTTATTCATAAGTCGATTGGGGCATCGGAGGTTAAGGACTATCGGCCCATTAGTCTTGTGAATGGGGGTGTATAAGATTATCTCCAAGGTGCTTGCATATTGTCTAGGATAGGTTTTGGGGCGGATCATTACGAAGCCCCATAACCCATTCGTAATGGGAAGACAAATTTTGGACTCAGTACTCATTACCAATGAATGTCTAGATTGTAGATTAAAATCTGGCTATCTGGGTATCTTATGCAAGTTGGATATGGAGAAGGCCTATGATCAAGTTAATTGGGCCTTTCTACTGTACTTGCTTGGGGGGTGTGGTTTTGGGGAGAGGTGGTGCATATCGATGGTGAGGTTGGCAATTTTGGTGAATGACAACTCAGTTGGCTTTTTTAACAATTCTAGAGGTCTTAGACAAAGGGATCCTCTGTCCCCACTCCTCTTTGTCATAGTCATGGAGACGCTTAGTAGAATAATCTCTGCTATGGTTAACAATGGCTTTTTGGCTAGATTTTCGGTTGGTGACATAAATTGGGGTACACTTAACATTTCTCACTTGTTGTTCGCAGATGATACTTTAATATTTTGTGAGGTAGAACAAATTATGGATCGTTCATTGGAGGAGATTAGATTACTTTTTGATAGAACTTTGTTTCTATGGGCCAAAGCTGTATATTTCAATGGCCTCGATTTTCATAATTTTCTTGTTTCCATTTCTTTTTCCTAAATAAGTGTTACCTCTTGTATGCCCCCTTGTGTACTTGGGTTATGCCTATTCTTATTAAAATAAGAGTTCTGTTACATACAGTCACTTTTACGTACTTCTTGCGCACTCCATTGATGTGATTAGCTGAATAATTATTTTATATTAAAAAAAAGTGACGCAGGCAATCACATTAGTGGAGTGCGCTAGGAGTACGCAAAAGTAACTGCACATAGAGTTTTTGTTAAAATAATCATTTACTTATAAAACAAATCCTTTTCTGAGTTCTTTTTTCTGAGTTATTTTTCAGAACTCAGGGGCATATATCTTCCGTCCAAATGGTACATTTCCCGTAAAGCCTGCTGAACAGGTGCATGATGACTTATGAAACACATTCTCCATCCAAACTAAGAATCATGGAAATTATAAAGTTAAGGCTGTTCATAAAAGTTTCAGGTTCCGTTGACTGTTATGCGTGGACCAGTAATAGAAGAAGTACATCAACATATCAATCCATGGATTTATCAGGTGCCTTACTTGTTTATGACGAATGTTTTTTGTTATAATTGCTTTTTCCATTTTTCTTCTTTTTCAGCACTGCAAAAACCATTATTTTATGCTCATGATGACAAAATTATGTTATCAAATAATAGTTCGTGGTCGCTTTGAAATCTGCCTGTGTGCTTATGGTGGACTTTAGTTTAGGAAAGTTATGACCTTGGGGTTTATATGGTGGGGAAAAGGTTTTAGGATGTTTAGATTAGATCGAAATAGCTTTGAAAAGATCATATCTTTGTGGTTGAGAAGCTGCAGGAATTGAGAGTTCAGGAGATTATGCACAACAATTAAGATGGTTCTTTAGGACTGGATTATGGTTCTTTAGGACTAGATTAGAGGACTGTATGATAGCTATCAGCGAGGAAAATATATAGCTTTCTTTAGGGCTTGATTGGAGCATTGTCTGATTTGCAGTTGCAAAGAGAGAAGCAAAACAGGGATTTTTATTGCTGTTTGGGATGGTGCAAACAATGACACGCCAAAGAAGAAAAGAAGGGAAAGAAAATAGGAGAACACTCGACGCTCTTCCTTCAAAATCAGTCAAATCACTCAATATTCATTGATAAAATAATTTAGTAAATTGAAGCATATTTATGAAACTCTTTGAACCTTCATTAATGTATTTGGAAGCCAAAGACAATTAGCAACTTTTAGAAGTTTCTAGAGTCAAGTTAACAACCAAAATGTGTATGTTTGTTTTATCTTGTTTCAGTTGAGGATGTAGTTGTAGGACTCATACCCATTAAAGAAGTCTTCGTGGAGAGGCTTTTGGTAAATGCATTATCAAATTTGTCCCGTGGTTATTGCTTTGCTTTGGACTCATGAAATATGAAATTAACATGAAGATATTTATAAAAGAAAGCATAAAGATGAAAATATAGAGCAAAATATGTTATATTTTCCATAAGCACCTCTATGTTCTAGCTTTGATTGTCCTTTTGAGGTAATAGTGAAGGAGCTATACTTCAAGGTTTGATTGAGACTTGGGCAATTGGAGGGTTTCAAGTAGGATCATTATGTGTTTATCTAATATTACTATTAAAATAAGTGCTAGAGCACAATATCTTTTATACTTAGTACTTAACAGTGATTCAGTTTCCCTGTTGCCAGTAATTTTGCATTAAAATGTGTTTGCAGATTACCAGACTGCAAAAGGGGAAAGAGCACGTTGAAGTTGAGTTTATTGTAAGCATTACCAGAAAGCTGACTTAATGTTATTTGTTGGTGTTGTTATTTTTGCTTCTCTGCCTCTTATCTACTGAACGATACATGCATACCGGGTCATATGAATATATATGTAATATCAGGTTGGACCTATACCTATTGATGATGGTGTTGGAAAAGAAGTTGTAACTCAAGTTACAACTACCATGGATACCAACAAAGCATTCTACACAGATTCTAATGGACGCGACTTTATCAAAAGGGTATGTTAGTTGCCGTTGTATACAATATTAGCATGTTTAGTTTGGGTACATGGTGATGTCAATGGAATTAGCTGTCCAGTTAAAGTCAGCAGATTCATTACCTTGTACAGCTTTGACAGCTATCTTCTATGTTTGTAAATCTTTTATTCTTTCCTTAATTAGGATATACTAGCTGTAGAATATCTTTAGATATTCTTTCCTTAATTAGGATATACTAGCTGTAGGCTATCTTTAGACAGATCTGTATATGGTAGTTTAGCTGATTTTAAGGGCTGAAGATCAGCTTGTATTCTATATATAATGGGAATTCTCCACGAGAGAAAGACACTTTTGCTCAAAGCTCTCTAAGGTTACATGGCATCAGAGCCACAATTCTGAATCCTCACGTGTCTCTTGTCCAACTCAGCCCTAGTTCAGTCTTTGTTCTTCTCACGTGTCCCTTGTTCAGTCAAACTCAGCCCTAGTTCAGTCCCTTGTTCTCGGTTATTCTTGATCAAGTTCTCTCGGCCTCATGTCTTCGGATAAGTCTGATGCCTTCTTGGTTCGTTTTAATGGCAAAAGCTACTCAGCCTGGGCATTCCACTTCATGATATTTGTCAAAGGCAAGGATCTTTGGGGTCATGTTGATGGTAGCAACCCTGCTCCTAACAAAAACACAGACAAGGATCAACACGCCAAGTGGGAGGTCAAGGATGCTCAAATCATGGCGTGGATTCTAGGATCTGTCGAATCCAACATCATCTTGAACCTTCAACCCTTCAAGAGTGCAGCTGAGATGTCGACTTACCTAAAGAAGCCCTACAATCACAACACTGCTCGTCGGTTCCAGCTTGAACATGACTTGGCCAATCTCCAACAAGACAGTCTCTCTATCTCTGATTTTTGCTCTAGCTTCATCAATCTTTGGGCTGAATATACTGATATAGTCTATGCTACCTTACCTCCTGAAGGTCTTAGTTCTGTTCAAACTGTCCATGAAACTACTAAGAGGGATCAATTTCTCATGAAATGGAGATCTGAATTTGAAGGCACCAGGTCTAATCTTATGAACTGAGAACCTGTCCCCTGTCCCCTCCTTGGATGCATGCCTCAATGATTTTTTTCGTTAGGAGCAGCGCCTTTTCACTCAAACCACCATGGAACAACGTATATCCACTTTTGTTCCCATGCCTTATGCAGCATGAGGCAAGCCAAGAGGTAGGGACATGAGCATTGTTCAGTGTTTTTGTTGAAAAGGATTTGGCCATTTCTCATCGAATTGTCCCAAAAAATTCTGCAACTACTGCAAAAAGGATGGCTATATTATCAAGGAATGCCCTACCCGACCCCCCAAGAGATCTTGAACAGCATATACTGCCTCAGTTGCCTGTTCTAGTACTGGGAGTTTTGTGGATACAACACCTCTAACACAAAGTGCTCCTGCTCTTGTTCAACCCGTGACCCCTGAAATGATTCAACAAATGATCATTTATGCATTCTCCACTTTAGGACTTTCAGGTAAACCCTTCTCTACATCACCACCTTGGTACTTTGATTCTGGGGCTTCCCATCATATGAAAAATAATGCTCATTTCCTTACCAATATAAACAAATATTCTGGAAGTCTCAAGATTCATACTGTTGATGGCAACCATTTACCTATCACAGCCACCGATGATGTTTCTCCTTCTCTAACCGATGTCTTTGTCTCTCCTGGTCTTACCACTAATCTCGTTTTTGTCGGTCAATTGGTTGACAATGATTGTAAAGTGGAATTCTCTAAATCTGGTTACATTGTGTAGGATCAACAATCACGGAAGATGATCATGAGGGGGCCTAAACTAGGATGTTTTTTTCCTCTCCAATTTCCTTTGTATCCACGTTTCCCTTTGCCCTTTGTCACTTGTAATTCTGCTCATGTTGATTACCGAGCATGGCATAAACGTCTAGGACATCCAAACTCTAATGTACTTCATGATTTGCTAAATTCTGGTTTACTTGGGAATAAAGAGTCACCATCTCTTATCGCTATTCAATTTTATTGCAATTCTTGTCGACTTGGCAAAAGTAAAACTCAGTCATTTCCCACTCACACACAAAAAGTAGTCCAGCTTTTTTATATGATACATAGTGATGTGTGGGGTATGGCACCGGTTACTGCTCATGCTAATTACAAGTACTTCGTCACTTTTATTGACGACTACAGTCGCTTCACGTGGATTTATTTCCTGCATTCTAAAGGTGAAGTATTTTCTGTTTTCAAGCTCTTTCATGCTCATATTCAGACTCAATTTTCTGCCAATATCAAAATCCTTTGCTCTGACAATGGGGGTGAGTACATGTCTCGTATTTCAGGAATTTCTGCAAACTAATGGCATAATCTCTCAACGGTCTTGTCCTTCAACCCCCCAACAAAATGGGGTGGCTGAAAGAAAAAACCGTCACCTTCTCGATGTTATCCGCGCCCTTCTTTTAAAGTCATCTGTGCCCTCTCGGTTCTAGTGTGAAGCTCCCTACACTGCTGTCCACCTCATCAACAGATTGCCTTCTGCCTCATTGAACCACGTCTCTTCTTACACTCAGTTATTTGGTCACACTCCAAATTATTCTAACTTTCGTACCTTTAGTTGTGTGTGCTATGTTCATCTTCATGCACACAAACGCACAAAACTCACGGCTCAGTCAATCCAATGTGCATTTCTAGGATATTCTGTACACCAGAAAGGTTTTCTTTGCTATGATCCAAATCTGCGTCGTATTTGGGTTTCTAGAAATGTGATCTTTCTAGAAAACTAGTATTTTTTCTCCACTCACCACGATTCTTTTTCTCCTTCATTTTCTATTTTTCCCTTGTTTACTAACTCTTCTGCAGATCCCACACCTTCTAAGGGTAGGTTTGGAGAGTGAGATGAGAATTTTTAGTTTTAGACGAAAGTTTAAAATATTATTTTTTAATATTATTATTGTTTTGAAATTTGAAAAAGTTAAATTGGAATTTGAAAAAGCTAAATTGTTTATTATATTTTGTATGGGGATTTGAAAAATGTGTAATTATGAGATGATATGAGATGAAAATTTTGTGTTTTGTCTTGGTTGCCAAACCTGCCCTAAGCCTCTCCTAGTGTATCAGCGACGCTCCTTAGCCACATCAAATCAGACTTCCACACCTCACAAGCCCCCTCAACTTCATTCCCCGACTGTTGATCATGTTCCAGCAATTGCGCCTGCTCCTCTCAGACACAGTACTCGGGTTCGTAGACCCCTAGATAGGTTTGGTTTCACCCCTCCTTTATCCTTGACAGCCACCTTGTCTTCTATTCCTATTCCCTCTCTTATAAACAGGCAATGGAGCATGAGTGTTGGTGGAAAGCTATTGAAACATAACTTCTCGCACTTGAAGAAAACCAGACCTGGGATGTTGTTCCATGTCCCCGATCCGTGAAACCCCTTGGCAGTAAGTTGGTGTTTTCTATCAAGCTTCGTTCCGATGGATCCATAGACCGTCACAAGGCTCGGTTGGTGGTTCTTGGCAACAAGCAAGAGTATGGCCTAAACTACGATGAAACCTTCGCACCGGTAGCTAAGATGCCCACCGTGCAAACCATACTAGCTCTTGCTGCATCTCAATCATGACCTTTACATCAAATGGATATTAAGAACGCATTCCTACACGGTGATCTCAAGGAGGAAGTTTACATGAAACTTCCCCTTGGTATGCCTAATGATGTTTGCAAACCAAAATGCTATTTGTATGGTTTGAAGCAGGCACCGCGAGTATGGTTTGAAAAGTTTCGATCCACTCTCCTTGGCTTTTCCTTCACTCAGAGTCCATATGACTCCTCCCTTTTTCTACAGAGAACATCTAAAGGCATAGTTGTTCTCCTTGTTTATGTGGATGATATTGTTATCACTGGTTTTGATATGGAGGCCATCTTTAAGATTCAGGAATTATTGCATTCTACTTTCCACATGAAAGACCTTGGCCAGCTTACCTACTTCTTGGGGTTAGAGGTGCATCATCGGCCTCAAGGTATCTTCTTGAATCAACACAAGTATATTCAGGATCTGGTTTAGTTAGCAAGACTCACAGACGCTACTTCAGTTGACACTCCCATGGAACCCAATGTGAAGTATCAACATGATGAAGGGGAACTTCTTGAGGATCCTACTTTCTATCGAAGTTGGTTGGTAGTCTTATCTATCTAACCGTCACCCGACCAGACATCTCTTATGATGTCCACACCATCAGCAAGCCCCTCGGCATCTCCACCTATCCATAGTCCGACATATCATTCGATACCTCCTTGGCACACCTAGTCGTGGCTTATTTTTCCCACTGGTTCTTCACTCCAACTACAAGCCTATAGTGACGCTGATTGGGCAGGCTGCCCAGACACCAGGAAATCTACTTCCAGATGGTGTATGGTTCTTGGTGATGCTCTTATCTCTTGGAAATGTAAGAAGCAGGACCATGTCTCCAAATCATCAACTGAGGTAGAGTACCACGCCATGTCTGCTGCATGCTCCGAGATCATTTGGCTGCATGGTCTCCTCACAGAGCTTGGTTTCTCCCAAGTTCAACCTACTCCACTAGATCCTGACAACACTAGTGCCATCCAAATCGCTGCCAACCTTGTCTACCACGAATGCACGAAGCACATAGAGGTTGACTACCACTCCATCCGGGAGGCCTATGACCACCAGATTATCACCCTCCCACATCTCTTCACTACTCTACAGATCGCAGATATCTTCACCAAATCAATGACACGTCACCGCCATAATTTCCTTGTTAGCAAATTGATGCTTGTAGATTTACCAACATCAATTTGAGGGGGGATGTCAACGGAATTAGGTGTCCATTTAAACTTAGCAGATTCATTACCTTGTACAGCTTTGACAACTATCTTCTATGTTTGTAAATCTTTTATTCTTTCCTTAATTAGGATATACTAGCTATATGCTATCTTTAGACAGATTTGTATATGGTAGTTTAGCTGATTTTAAGGGCTGAAGATCAGCTTGTATTCTATATATAATGGGAATTCTCCACCGAGAGAAAGACACTTTTGCTCAAAACTCTCTAAGTTTACAGATGATGCCATGAGGTGGCGGATCCAAAAGTTCATCTCTGGGGAGCCGAACTAGTATTATGATAACTAAATATTTTTAATAGAATTTTTCATAATGCATATCATGCCATATTTATATATGAAGTATTATAAATATAATTCAAATAATGAAAAAAATCTATCAAGTTAGAGATATATAGCACACATTTATAGTTATAAGCACAAATTACAGATAATGGTTTTTTCTATTTATCAAAAACCAGGATATGTTCAGCATAAAAAAGGACAAATGTCAAAGGAAACTCAAGGGAAAATGGAGAAAATCATGCGTAAAAAAGAGAGTAGAATAGAACAAAGAAAAGCTTGAAGGGGACTCAAGGAAAATAGAAAAGAATTATACGCTATGAGTTTATATATACTTTTTAACTTTTAGAAAAATTTTAAGGCCAAGCTTTTAAGTTTTTGAGAAAAGCTCAACTTTTTATAAGATTTTGGGGGTTAGATTCTGTATTTTAGTAGAAACCTATATATGATCTTTAGTGTTTTTTTCAAAGGTAAGAATTAATATGGATCTTTAATTTTTTTCTAAAAATTTTATATCAATCCCATTTCTTCATCTAATGGATATTTTGGTATAAAGTTGCATCTAGTTCTTTCTTACTATCTACAACTATTATAGATTTTTGGGTAGTTAAGGGGATTATTTCAAGTATTTCTGGGAGGGAGGGCCAAGAATATATTTTGTAATTTTTTCAAACGGGTCAGAGGGAGAGAGGGTTTTTCAAAAGAAATTTGGGTGGAAGCTGCCCGTCCCACACCTCTTCCAGATTCGCCTTGATGCTATGAATGATTTCTAGCTTGAAATTTTACTCTATTTATGTGTTGATGTTACAATATATGGGCGGTGTTGTATAGCTGAGTGATTAGTCAAAAGAAATAATTTTCCTTTTTTTCTTTGGAACTCGATGACGTAGGTGAGCATTTCTTTGATTCAATGACTTAATGTTCAATTTCTAGTGTCCTCATTAAATTATCTAAAGGATTCATTTGACTTGCAGATTCGTGATTATCGAACAGATTGGGACCTAGAAGTGAATCAACCAGTTGCTGGAAATTATTATCCAGTCTGTTTCTTTATTCTTCTTTCATAATAAATCTATTTGCCCAGTTTGTTTGGTTTGTTTAATATTATTAAATTACCAATTTTTTCAAAACCTGAAGCTGATAGGAATAATGAATTTAATCATTTAAATTATAAATTCTACAACCCCCTGGCATGCAAGATCAGACAACACATGGAATCACCTTTTACGAAAAGAATTTGACATTTTAATTGGGACACAAGATCTTTTTTTTTTTAAAGAGGACTTAGCCCCAAATTTTAATTTGGGACACAAGATCATTGCCCCGATACAATGTTAAATTAGAAATTATCCCAAAAATTTAAGTTCTTTATTTCTATTATAATGATAGTAAGCTCCAATTTCAGATTGGCTTACTCAAATTTGGAGTGGCCATTTCCCATCTGATTATTTGAGTTATGCTTGCTAAATGTTGGTTTTAGTGAACTTCGTTATAATAATAATTATGACGATGAAGATTTATCATCATTTATCACCAACGTTATTTTGCATTATTTTTTATCATTTGGGTACTATTCGGTATCCTCTGGGACTTGCTTAGGGAGAAACTAAAATTGTATCAGAGCAATGATACACCATCAATATCTCATTGCCACTAAAATCCACCGAGTACAAAAATTAAAAACAGTGTGGTCGACTGCAGCTCACATAGAGACGANATAGTAAGCTCCAATTTCAGATTGGCTTACTCAAATTTGGAGTGGCCATTTCCCATCTGATTATTTGAGTTATGCTTGCTAAATGTTGGTTTTAGTGAACTTCGTTGTACTAATAATTATGACGATGAAGATTTATCATCATTTATCACCAACGTTATTTTCATTATTTATTATCATTTGGGTACTATTCGGTATCCTCTGGGACTTGCTTAGGGAGAAACTAAAATTGTATCAGAGCAATGATACACCATCAATATTTCATTGCCACTAAAATCCGCTGAGTACAAAAATTAAAAACAGTGTGGTCGACTGCAGCTCACATAGAGACGTTGATGGTGTCTCTTTCATTAGCAAGGTAAAAATGATTGTCTGTAGTGAAATTTGATGTTTTTGTTTACATTGTTGCTTTTAACTCATCCATACACTTTTACATGAATTTAAGCCCTGCTATTATTTTTTTTATCAGTAAACTAGATTTTTATTGGTGATATTGATAGGCAATTTTTTATAAGTATATTGATAGGCAATTTAAGTCCTGTTATTTATAGTTGCCCCCCACCCATTTGCTTGATGCATCATTTTTTTCACAAGTAACAAAAGATTCTATAGATGGGAGAATAATAGGCATGGCAAATGTCACAGGGCGTATAAAAGAGACACCTAAGTATGATTAACAACGAGTGACACAACATTTCTATTGCCCTTTCAGATTAATCTTGGGATTTACATGCAAGATAATCATACAGAATTTTCAATTTTGGTGGATCGGTCTATTGGGGGAACCAGCACAGTGGATGGACAAATAGAGTTGATGCTCCACAGGTATGTTGGTCTTCCCAATTGTCTGTCTCACCATGAATTCTAGATGTGGCTTGAGCTTTCTTTGAGTTGTTTCAATTGGAGTTTCCTTGGAGTAATTATAAACAATAAAAACTTTTTCGTCTCACACAATGTGGAGTTCTAGAATGAGAGAGTAATTTGTAGGAATTATTCTCATTAAATTCGTAATATATGTACAAGGCAGTATATATAGATTACAGCTGAAGAGAAAAAGGAAAGAATAAAGTAGGAAAGAATAAATTAAATGCTAACTTATAAGGAAACTAAATCTCCTAGAATATTTACACATTTACAGCCAATATCTCCTAGAATACAGCAGAGTTGACTAGGCAGATTTTGGAAACTTTCCAATACTCCCCCTCAAGCTGGTTTGAAGATGTCTTCCATAGCCAGCTTGCTGATTAAGTTTTCAAACTGTTTCTTAGGCAGTCCCTTTGTAAGTATGTCTGCTACTTGCTCAGCTGTAGAAATATAGGTCACAGATTACCCCATTATCTATTTTTTCCTTGATAAAATGCTTGTCCACCTCCACATGTTTTGTTCTGTCATGAAGAACTGGATTGTGAGCAATAGCTATTGCAGCTTTATTATCACAATACAGTTTCATTGGTAATGAACTAGCAACTCTCAACTCTTCCAGCAATCTTTTAATCCATAGTGCTTCACAAATTCCATGAGCAACAACCCTAAACTTAGCCTCTGCACTACTTCTTGCCACCACATTCTGTTTCTTACTGCGCCATGTTACTAAATTTCCTCTAACAAATGTGCAATAGCCAGAAGTTGATCTTCTATCAGTGACACTTCCAGCCCAATCTGCATCAGTGTATATTTCAACTTGTAAACTCCCATGACCTCCAAACAATAAGCCTTTACCTGGAGTCCCCTTTAGGTACCTTAGGATTTTGTATACAACGTCAAAATGTTCAAGTCCTGGTGAGTGCATAAACTGGCTTACCACACTTGTTACAAAGGCTATGTCAGGCCATGTGTGAGAGAGATACAAGAGTTTTCCTACCAATCTTTGGTATTGTTCTCTATTGATTACTTCTTCAGATTTAGCTGGTTGGAGTCTTAGATTAGGCTCTATAGGTGTTTCTGCAGCTTTACACCCTAATAAACATGTTTTTCCAAGTAAATCAAGAACATATTTTCGTTGGGAAACAAATATACCTTTCTTTGACCTTGCAAACTCCATGCCAAGAAAATATTTCAAGTTACCTAAGTCTTTGATTTCAAACTCCTTAGCAAGAGTCTTCTTTAATCTGCAAATTTCATTGCTGTCATCCCCTGTCAGAATAATATCATCAACATAGATAATAAGTATAGCTACTTTGCCTCCATCAGTGTGCCTATAGAACATAGTGTGGTCAGCTTGACCTTGGCAGTAGCCGTGACTCTTTATTACCTTCCCAAAGCATTCAAGCCAAGCTCTAGGAGATTGCTTGAGTCCATATAAAGACTTCCTCAATCTGCACACTTTCTACTTACCTTCTTTGCCTTCAAATCCTGGTGGTAGATCCATAAAAACTTCCTCTTATAGGTCTCCATTTAAGAAGACATTCTTCACATCTAATTGATACAAGGGCCAGTTTGAATGGACTGCTAGGGATAGTAACACACGGATTTAGTTCATCTTGGCTACAGGAGCAAAAGTTTCCTGGTAGTCAATTCCATATGTTTGAGTGAACCCCTTTACCACAAGTCTTGCCTTGTACCTCTCTACACTACCATCAGCCTTGAATTTGACTGTAAATACCCATTTACAGCCCACAGTCTTCTTCCCCTCTGGTAGATCACCAATTTCCCAAGTGCCATTAGCAATTAGTGCATTCATCTCTTCTTGAACAGCCAATCTCCATTTCGGGTGATCCAAGTATTCCTGAATGGTTCTTGAAATAAACAAGTGAGAAATATTGGATATAAAGGCCTTATGAGTATCAGAGAGTCTATGATAGGATAGATTTTTGGCAATAGGATGTGTGGTGCAGGTTCTAACTCCTTTCCTAAGGGCTATAGGTAAGTCTAGATCAGCAGAATTGTCTTTAAAAGGAGTAGGGGTGGAAGAGTTACCTGGTGTATTGGAAGGACCAACTTGTAAAGGTGATGATGATTGGCTTTGCTCCGGATTGGAAGAAGGATTTCTATTATTCTGACGATCTCTTCTTCTAGTATAAACACGAAGTTCAGATGAGGTAATGTCTGGTAGTATTTCTGCCCCTGGTTTTGAATCACTTATGTCTTGTACAGGTAGACTAGGAATTCCATTATTTTCACTAGATAAATTTTCTGTTTCCTGACCTTTTAAAGGAGTATGGATGTTCATGTCAATGTCAATGAGAACATTAGGAAAAAGATTAGAAGTTTGCCAGATTTCATCTTCACTTTTCTCTTTCTCCCCTTGAAGATAGTTATGGCTAAAGTAAGGCTGTTTTTCAAGGAAAAAGACATCCATACTGATGTGAGTTTTCTTTGTAATAGGGTTAAAACATTTGTACCCTCTCTTATTAGGAGCATATCCGAGGAAAACACATTTTTCTGCCCTAGGGTCAAGTTTGGACCGAAGATGGGTAGGTATATGAACAAAAACAGTGCACCAAAAAACTTTTAGTTGTAAATCTGATGTTACTCGACAAGTAGGGAAAAACTCCTTTAGGCAGGCTAAATGAGTGATGTATTTTAAAACACGTAGGCATCCTATTAATGAGATAACAGGCAGTCAAAATAGCATCACCCCATAAATATTTAGGAACATGCATAGAAAACATAAGGGCACGTGCAACCTCTAATAAATGACGATTTTTCCTCTCCGCAATACCATTTTGTTGTGGGGTGTCACGACAAGTAGATTGATGTTGAACACCTTTTGCTGACAAAAAAGTTCCTAAACATTTGTTGAAGTATTCAGTGCCATTATCACTTCTAAGAATACTGATTTGTGTTTGGAACTGATTTTCAACCATATGATAAAAATCCTTGAATAATTTTTCAACTTCAGATTTATCACTCATCAAATACACCCAACACAACCGTGTATGATCGTCAATAAATGTCACAAACTTTTTTTCCAGATGCAGTAGTGATTTTTTAGGGACCCCAAACATCACTATGAATTAAATAAAAAGGTTTTGAAGCACAATAACCTTTTAATTGGTAAGTGTTCCGATGACTCTTGGATAAATGACAAGTATCACAATGAAGAGAGTTGCAATCAAAAATTTTAAATAAGCTGGGAAACAAATGTTTTAGATAGAGAAAACTAGGATGTCCAAGTCTAAGATGCCAAAGCATAATTTGTTCTCGTACAGGCATTGAACTAGTACTACTGCTACTCAAATCCTAAGCTTGTTTAATGTTGAATAGGGTCTCATCAAAAAAATAGAGTCCATCAATCATCTTAGCACTGCCAATCATCCTCCCTGAGAGTTGGTCCTGAAATTCACAATGGGAATCAAAGAATATGACATGACAGTTAAAATCCCGTGAGAGTTTACTAACAGACGGCAAATTACAAGCAAGTTTAGGAACATGAAGGACAGATTTTAGTTCAATTTTGTCAGAGATTTGGACAGAACCTGTTCCTGCAATGGATGAGAAACTTCCATCTGCAATTCTGACTTTTTTATTACCAGGACAAGGGTAATAAGATTGAAAAAATTGTGAAGTACTAGTCATATGGTCGGATGCACCAGAATCAATAATCCATGGTGCAAGAGTTAAGCCACAAGAGTAGGTACTAGGGGTATCACCTGTTTGAGCCAAAGAACCAGTAGGAGGACCGGATGTAGGAGTGGATTTCAGCAATTGAAGAAGATGATCCACCTGCTCAGCACTTAGGAAATTAGCCTTTGCTTCATTGGCTCTAGGAGCTCTATAGTTGCTGCCAGAGGTTCTAGATTTGCTGCTCTTCCAGTTTGCAGGCTTCCCATGGAGTTTCTAGCAAGTCTCTCTAGTGTGGCGTGGTTTATTGCAATAATCACACCATACGCAAGGCTTATCTTCAAACCTCCTTTGGTTAGAATAGGACCGCTGTGCAGAAATATTGGCAGTGGACAGATCTGTGCTAGTAGCACAATAAGGAGCAGGGTTGGCAGCAACTAATGCAGAGTTCTCCACAGTTTCATCCTCCTTTTTTTTCATCATGACATTCCGATGACAATCTTCTCTTCGCACCTCAAAAAATACCTCTCCAAGTGGAGGTAATGGCTGTCTCCCTAGAATCTTTCCCCTAACTTCATCAAATTCATCATTAAGTCCAGCCAAGAATTTAAAAATTATGGCATTCTCCACCATCTTCTTATTATGATTGCAATCATCAGAATTTTTCCATTCATAATCATTGAATAAGTCTAAATCCTGCCAAAGTCACTTAAGAACATTGAAATACCTGGTCACACTGCCTTCTCCTTGGTGAGTATTGCTGATTTCTGCTGCAATTCATATATTTGAGAGTAATTTCCAATGTCGGAATACATCTGACTAACATTGTCCCAGAGCTTCTTTGTAGTCGAATAGCACATGTAGTTGGCACTAATTTCTTCATCCATAGCATTCACAAGCCACGCCATCACCATGGAATTTTCTGCATCCTATATAGCATAGGATGGCTCTGTTTTCTTGGGCTCCTTGGTTTCACCAGTCAAGTACCCTATCTTCCCTCTCCCTCGAATATACATCCTGACTGATTGTGACCAACGTAGGAAGTTTGCCTCATTCAGTCGTATGTTTGTGATTTGGACAGAGTAGGGTTCAGAATGGGTAGGTTTTGGTTCTGGTTTGTTTTTGGATTTGGCCTCATTTGAAGTATCAGCCATGGTAAAAGGCTTGACAGCAACATAAGAGAAATGCAAAGATGAAGAAGGAAGAAAACCCAAGATATTAGGGGCTGATTTGAGCCGCCAGAGGGAATAGGGTTTTTAGATAAATCAGAAAAAGAACCTTGCTCTTAATACCATCTAGAATGAGAGAGTAATTTGTAGGAATTATTCTCATTAAATTCATAATATAGGTACAAGGCAGTATATATAGATTACAGCTGAAGAGAAAAAGGAAAAAATAAAGTAGGAAAGAATAAATTAAATGCTAACTTATAAGGAAACTAAATCTCCTAGAATATTTACACATTTACAGCCAATATCTCCTAGAATACAACAGAGTTGACTAGGCAGATTTTGGAAACTTTCCAACAGGAGTCTCTCATTAACAACCCTCATATGGTCAATTCGGGTATTACAATCTCCCCCCTAAATTCCTCGTACTCGTCAAACTATATTGTTGTAGGTGGCATGGCTTAAGCCCCACACTTTTGACTAGGATTGGCTCTGATGCCATTTATAACGATCCAAAGAAAGTCCAAGCAGTCATACTGGAGCTTATAATCCAAAAGGATTAGTCAAAGTTGCAATTGGGGCTTCTTCAAATCATTTTAAATGCCAAAAATCCCTTCTAGGAAATTTGCTTCACCACCCACTTAGACTCAATTCAGGGTATTAAATTACATAACACCTTTCTTGCCCTTTTTATCCTTGAAATATGTTCCATTTTTTAAGATAATTCTGTACTTAAAGGAATTATGAAGGTTGCAACTAGCATCTAAGACAATGCACGGTAGAATTGATTGAATGGTCATTAGTGTATTCATGATCTATCTTTTCATGCACCATACGTTATCAGAATCATTATCGGAATTCCTCTCATTCGTCTTACTTTACAGGAGACTGCTACTTGATGATTCAAGAGGTGTTGCAGAGGCCTTAAATGAAACAGTCTGTGTTCATAATAAATGCACAGGACTAACAGTAAGCACCCCTCATTGAAACTCATTTGTCATCACTCAAATAATTCACGAATGCAATGAAGCATGCTAAAACAATAAGCTGGAATTTCAGATGAAAACTGTCACCAGATGTGTTTTATTTGGTCAGCTTTACGTCTTCCAACAGTCTCAGAAAATTCCTGGCTGTCACACATTTCATTAAAATCCAAACTGGGCTATCTGTATTTAGATTTTACATACAATTACCTGTTAATTTTTATTATTTATGGTTACTATAGCAACAATATACAAGTTAGAACTTCAATTATATGTAGAGCAATTCCATGAAGATATTCATGTTGCCTTTAGCTAGCGAGTCATGACTGCAATGCTTTTTTGCATTAAGTACCTCCTAAAGATACATCAATATGAAGTATTTGCTGAACCTTTTAGCATTCAATTCTTTTGAATTTTTCAGATCCAAGGAAAGTTTTATTACCGATTTGACCCCTTGGGAGAGGGTGCTAAGTGGCGTCGTACTGTTGGCCAGGAGATATATTCTCCACTTCTTCTAGCATTTGCCGAACAGGTGAAATTGAAGAAGAAAAGATAAAGTTCATTATTTTTGGTCTTGTTAGAGTGTTAGTTAATAAGGCTTTTTTCTAATAAGCCAATTCGTTTTGGACTTGCCTATATACGAAATATGTGATTAATAATAAGATAAATAAATTATTTTTGGAACTCCATAGATTTATGAAATCGGTTACAATTTTTTAATCGCGCAAAAGAGATACAAGTAACTTAGGGGTATTATGTGATTAGTTGATATCAAAAATATATAATTCAAGTAGGCAAGTCAAAAATAGATGGTTGAATCAAAATAATTTTTTTTTTTTTTTTTTTAAGTTCTATTTCTTTCAGAGGGCAATATGAATGTTCTATTAAGGTAATTTCCTGTTTTGCAGGATGGTGATAACTGGATGAATTCCCATGTAGCGAGTTTTTCAGGGATTGACTCCTCTTACAGTTTACCTGATAATGTTGCTCTAGTAACTCTCCAGGTACTTGTTGCATCTTATAGTTTCATAATTGTTTATCATTTCATTATAATTTTTTTTCTGTAAGACAGTAAGAACAGAGAAGAAACAGAAAACCGCTCTTTTTTTTTATGACTAAGTAAAAAAAAATGATCTGCTGAGTGGCCAACTCCTTAATGGTGGCATCAAATATGATCTGCTGACATTGTCTTTATCTATTCAAATATGGAATTATGCAGGAGCTCGATGATGCAAAAGTTCTCCTTCGGTTAGCACATCTATACGAGGTTTTACTTTTATTCTTCTCAATCACATCATGTGTGTCTAAGTACTTCATTTGCTTAGAAACTAATTGAGTGCTCCCTTCAAATATTGATTTTGTGTGTTTGATTGGCTTTTCAAACTATGCAAGATTGGAGAGGACAGGGATCTTTCTGTACTGACAGGCGTAGAGCTGAAAAAGCTGTTCCCCAAGAAGAAGGTAGAGGCAACCGGTTCATGACATTAACCAGGGCCATCTTTGTCGCTCACTATTTTTGTTTTCTCTGATGATGTTCTACTTCTTTTGTTGTTTCAGATCAGTAAAGTCACAGAGACAAACTTATCTGCGAACCAAGAAAGGACAGAAATGGAGAAGAAGAGGCTTGTTTGGAAAGTGGAAGGCTCTTCACGAGAAGAAAAGATCGTGAGGGGTGGACCTGTTGATCCTGCAAAACTTCTTGTAGAACTCGCCCCCATGGAAATCCGCACCTTTGTTATTGACTTCAATCCAGTGTCCATGGTGATGTAGTTGATGCCTAATAATGGGAAGTGTTTTCATGAGGTCATTGCTTGTTCAGAAGACGTGCTAAATTCCACTGGAGCTCCGTTTCGGTTGTAAGTAGGCACGGGTGTTAATAACGAGATAATTAGCTCAATCTCTATGCGATCAAAGTTAAAGGCTGGACATGGATGCAACATTACGGAAGTTACATTGGGTGTATTATCTGAATATAAGATAGGAACCCTGTTGTTTCTGTCAAAAGTGGTGTTGTTTTGTGTTTCTTTTTGTGGATCATGTTGATTTCATGGATGATGAGCACTACTTCAGTATTTCACCATCGTGGGTCCAAAGGAAACAGAATCACGATAAGGACTAGGAGACCCACCCTCCGCCAACATTGATGATAGAATGAGTTAAAAAAAAAAAGACCACCTAAAATGATGATGATGATGATATTTTCCAGAAATTAAAAAAAAAATGAATTTTTTTTTAATGTTTGGGTACCAAGAATATATTAAGTATTCTTAGAATTTCATTACTATTTATTACTTAATTATTATTTTTTATCTACTTTCTTATTACTATTTATTATTTTGTTATTATTTTTTCATTACTATTCTCAACACTTCTCACTCTACCTAATTAATGAAGACTATTTTAATATTTTTGGTGAAAAAAAAAACTAAAACTAAACATAAGCGAAGGGTGGGGATATATTTGACGAGTAATTCTACTCATCTGCCTTCAAGTCTCCAACTCCGCACACTGATGATGTGGCAGTTTGAACGCACTCCGCACGCCCTTCACGTTGCAGTGATGTGGATGCAAAGACAACGAAATCAAAAACCCAAAACTTGGATCTCGAATTGATCATACTGTCACCAAACTCGTATCCGGTCTTCTTCAATCGTGTTTTCCTTTTGTTTTTTTTTTTGCTACTCCATCCGAGTAGAATTTTGCTAAAAAGGTGAAGACGGGTCGTCGGATTGGGGTCATCGGCGGTGGATTTTTTCGGTACTGTATCGCTAACTTCTTGTGACGATGGATTTGCATTTCAAAGGGTTTTTTGCTCATCAGATTATGGCATAAATTGTTTTCGGCATACGTAATAGATTTTCCATGGAAGACTCCTGAGTTTTGTTTGCAGATAATCTACTCAGACGGATTTTGACAACAACAATTTTGCACATTGGCTCTATGAAAGTTTAGGATAAGAGTAGGTTCTATTCTTGGATTAAAAATATTTTCATCTGCAGAGATTCTTACTAGTGTGTTGAAGTCAAAAATTTCGTATGCAAAAATATTAAAAATATGGTAGCTGAACATGAGTTTCTTTAGAGGCAAAAAATTCAAAAAAACCCACAAACTAGACCCAGAAAAAGATTTAGAGGTTAAGTCAGTATTTGAGTAAATCTGCTCATGCCGATTTGGTAGCCTGAGAAGGTGAAGCAGGCCGAAGGAGATAGAGAAAAGTGGTCGATGTGAAGGAGAAGAAAAAATGACAATTTATTTTCTCAAACCGCCATTTTTTTCTTGAGTTTTGATACGCATCTGCCACTGTAGTGGTGTGCGTTTTTGCACACCCTACGTGGCAATCATCTTTTTTTTTTTTTTTTCATTTATTGCAAAACACCGGTTGCATTCTCTCTCTCTCTCTCTCTCGCCTGTGCACCTCAGCCTGATTCTTCTTCAACTCAGCCCGGCGTCGCCTTGCCCCGCCACACCTCACTGCCACTACCAGCGAGTCCCCCTCACGCCGGCGACCAAGCCAGCCACCATCGATCTCCCCCACGTGCAGCTCTCTCTCTCCGTTGAGGTAACCCAACCGAAATCCATTTCTCTCCACTTGCAACGCCGTACACAGCCACCCCAGGCAACCTCAGGCCACCGCACCTCCACCACCTCACACCGGCGACCACCTTTCGCAAATCCAGCCACCACGAAGTTCCCTTTCCCTTTCCATCGGACACATGCAAACTACCCATAAAATGGGTTTCACACGAGCTCGGGGCCACTGACGGCTCTATCGCTGCCGTGCGTCGATTCTAGCCCCACCAAGCACCTCCCCTGACCACTGCGACTCGTCCCCGAGCTCCTCTGCACCAGCAAGCCCTCCACCTCTCTCTCGCTCTCTCATCAGACAATTCAAACCGAAATGTTAAAATGAGACTGAAAGAGGTTTTTATTGTAAGGGTATTTTTGTCATTTTACAAATGGTGTGTGTTGGATGATATTGAATAGTGGCAGATGCGAATATTATTTCTTTTTTATAAGCCCGGTCTGCCACGTATGAGTGTGTGCAGTGTGAAGGAATAAACCGGCTTATGAATAGATTTTTCCATTCAAAAAATATCCACAACTTCTTACTATTTATACAACTTCTACACATCTAATTATTTTTAATTTTTTTCTTTTATCAAATATTTATTATATGAATAATGAATAAAAAATTTGAAATAGTTTAAAAGAAATAAATTTAAAAAAATTTAAAAAATTTAAAAAATTTAAAATTTAAAAAATATAAAGTGTGGAGTATGATGGAAATTGCGGACGAAAACACTTTTCCATTTGACAAAGCAGGTGACACGGGATCAGGATGGGCGTTGTGGTATTGACATACGTCAACCGATATTCGGTGGAAGATGCTCCAGTAGATACCGAAATAAATAAAAGGAGGGAGAGACCCAGAGAGAGAGACCCCAGAGAGAGCGCACAATTGCTGCTGAACCACCACGCGCAACGAACCTCCTCAGTCCCATCCAAGACTTTCATGTCCATCTTGCCCAACCATACCCAAGGTTCTACATCCTCGACTTCCTCCTCTTCGCTCCCTCTATACCCTAATTCCCAACAACATGGAACAACTATACGTGACCTCCTTCAATCTCCTTCTCCATCTCCATCTCCGCCCTCTCTTTCCCCCCAAGTCGAATCTCTCCAGATCTCCGACTCTCAATCCCCCATCACTATGCTCCACTATAATTCAGGTTACTTTTTCTTCTTTTTTAACCATTCTTTGGTTCTTTTTAAAAAAAAAAAAAAATCTAAGTCAAACCCTATAATTAGGTTGGAATTGTTGAAAACAGTGGGAAATTATGTACTCCTGTTTGTTTTGTTTAGAAAGAAGGAACTGAAGTGCTTAATTTGAGCTTAAGAGGCTCAGCTGTGTGGGGTTATCGCTTTCGTTTTTGTATTGAAAAAAAAAAATTAATTAGTAATTCAAAGAAAGAAAGCAAAAAATGCATAGCCATTTTGGTTCATTTAATGGTCCTTGTTTTGCTCTCGGTTTGTCTTCCTTTTGGTTTATATGATTAGAGTTCCATTGGCACAGTAAGAGGAAAAGTAGAATTGCTTTGAATTACAACATATTGCAGAGATTTATTTTCGTTTGTATGATTGGTTTCCGCTGGTTGATGGTGTTTGATATTTGAATGCTACACTTTTGGGTTTTAACGTGCGTAATTTTCTGTATTTGGCAGTTTCATTGGCCTCAGCCGAAAAAGATTTTGGTGGATCTTCCAAAAAGGTAGCTTTAATTGCTTTTCTTTTGTTACTTATAAAAAAAAAATTGCTTTTCTTTTGTTTGTTCTTCTCTCTCAGAATAAGTTTTATTTTTGCACAATCCCTATATGTACAACAAATCATCTTTGTAAAGCATGATCGGTTGCCAGTTGGTCTAGTATGCTTTTATGAAACAACCAGGAAATTGGAAGTAGTTAGCAGTGCAAACACAAAACAAGAAGTAATTAGGATGTTAAATCTTTTTGCAGTGAAATTGCAGAAGCTGACATCGGGCATTTTTCTTGTATTTTTTCCTCTCTAGGTAAATGATAATGGGACTCCGAATGATACGAAGACTTTGCCTTACCAAAGCAGTGATACAGATTCCCAGTGTCACTCAGGTGGACGAGGGGTTGGATCAGCCCAGGTTATGGGGAGGATGTCAGGAACCATCATTTCTCCTCGAACCAAACGAAGTATGGTGTCTTTAAATTCTCATGGAAGCAATATGCATTCATCAGGTAGAAAAGCCCAGTTTATGAATGGTAACCACTTGCTGAATTTTCATTATGATCCTATTTCTCGTCCTCAACATCAACCAAGGGCTCCGCCACCAAGAAGGCAGCAGAAGACAAAGCCATACAACAAGGATCTTTTTCTTCAGGCAAATTATAAATTCGTGGTGCTAGATTCAGGAAATTATACTCCTGAATCTATGGATCCAGATAAAATGTTAAGGTGGGAGGATATAATATGTGTAATGTATTCAACCCCGTTTCCAGTTCAGTGCCCGATTTGTTTGGAGTATCCTCTTTGTCCACAAATAACCTCATGTGGCCACATCTTTTGTTTCCCATGTATTTTGCAATACTTGTTAATGGGCGAGGAGGATCATAAAGGTGACAGCTGGAAAAGATGTCCATTATGTTTTGTGATGATATCACCAAAGGATCTATACACCATCTATATTGAGAATGTCAAACAACATTGTGTTGGTGACACTACTGAGTTTGTGCTTTTGACTCGGCAAAAGGATTCTGTTTCTCTATTACATAAAAGCAAACAAGAGACAGATATCATGCTCTGTCACAATCATGAAATCTGTGATCCATTTTCAAAGTTTACATTTACTTCTGATGTAGATCTCTCAGTTAGAAAAGCAATATCTGATCTAGATAGTTGGTTAGTCAGAGCAGATTCAGGGCTTGTTGATGAGTTAGAGAAGCTTCCATATGTATGTGCAGCAATGGAACAATTAGAACAGCGGAAGAAGTATTGGAATGAGCATTGGGCTGGTGAGAGTCACAGATCAAATAAAATTACTGATTTTCAGGGTGAATCTCATGTACTCGTGTCAACTGCATGTGCCACTCGTACTGATAATGATGAGAGTAGTTTTAGATTTGGAACTGTGTCTACCCATGTCAATGACAAAATTAAGTGGCCTGGTAATTCAATACTGGGAGAGTCGAATGGAGGGGCACATTTGGATAATCAAACTGCAGATCAGAGGGAATTGCTGGAAGGGCAAGACGTATCTCTATCTTCTTCATATGGTGAAAGCCAGAGTCGTCAAAGGCTCTCAAATGAAACTAGGGATGCAAAGGACAAGAATTCATACAATTTCTACCAGGTTACTTTTTTTTTTATCGGTAGTTTCTACCAGGTTACTGATTGTCACATATCCATTCTATTCTCCCTTTGTTTTCTAATCTTTCCTAGCAGACTGATAATCAGTTGTGCAGGGGATTAGGTGCATTTTGGCAACCTAATGGTATAGATATAATTTTTTTTATTAGTAATCAAGTTTTATTTATAAGAATAGGCAACGCCCAAGTACACAAGGAGTATATATGAGAAGTGTCTAACTAGAGTTTACAATTGACAGTAAAAAGTCATGGACATTTAGTCCGTTGCAAAGAATGACCAACCCATAAGAACAATGTTTTAAAGAAGAAAACTTTCAGCTCCTCCATTGTCCTCTCGCGGTTTTCGAAGCTTCTATCATTTCGCTCTCGCCAAATACACCAACACATATATATAAGAACCATTTTCCAGATTGCTGCAACTTGTGAATTACCTCGGAGACCTCTCCAGCTTGCTAGAAAATCCACCAATCTAAGAGGCATGACCCAGGATAATCCAGATCTTGCAAAAAAATAATCCCACATGGTCCTGGCCACCTCGCAATGTAGAAGTAGATGATCTACTGATTTACTATTACACATGCAAAACCAGTCTAGCACCATTACCTGATGTTTCCTTAAGTTATATGTGGTGATAATTTTGCCCAATGATGTTGTCCAAACAAAAAAAGCTGCTTTTGAAGGAGCTTTCGTCTGCCAAAAACTCTTCCATGGAAATGTGGGCATGCTTGGTCTCATTAAAATTTTGTGAAATGATTTGAGTCGTCGTCCAACACTTCATTTGCAATTAAGACCAAATCTAGAATTTTTTTGCCTTTGACAAATGCGTTTTGCGGCTTCGAGATTAACTTCTCCATCACCATACTCAATCTATTCGCTAGCACTTTGGAGAGAATCTCTTAGGCCCCATTCAAAAGGCTAATGGGATGATAGTCTCGAACATTCACGGATCCCACCTTTGTGGGAATGAGTGCTAAAAAGGTAGCATTGAGACTTTTTTCAAATCTGGCATTATTATGGAACTCTTGAAATGCCCGCATAAGATCACCCTTTATCGCTTCCCAATAGGTTGGAAAAAGCCCATGGGAAAACCATCAGGGCCGGAGCCTTGTCACTAGCCATACCTTGGATTACTTTGCATACTTCTTCTTCTTCAAAGGGCCTCTCAAGCCACCCTACACACTGTTGATCTAATGTTGAAAAAGTCAAACCATCTACTTTCGGTCTCCATGTTTGTTGTTCGGATAGGAGATGCTCATAATACTGTGCAATGTGGTTCTTGATGATTGATTGATCCGAAGAAACTGCTCCATCTACCATCAACATATTAATAGCGTTGTTCCTCCAATGCAAATTAGCCACCCTATGGAAGAAGTTCGTGCACTTGTTTCCCTCCTTGAGCCATAGTGCCCTTGATTTTTGTCTCCAAGAAATCTCTTCCATCAATATTACTCATTCAAGTTTTATGACTACCTGACTCTTGTAAGTTCTTTCAGATTCAAAGAGAGTGCTTGCTTCTCCTTGCCCTCCAAACCCTGTAACTCCCCTAAAAGGGAGCATCTCTGTAGAATAACATTGCCAAACACTTGTTCATTTCATTGCTTCAAATCATGTTTCAGCACTTTTAACTTTCTTGCCATTATGAAGCTTGGAGAGCCTTGGAAATCATAAGAATGCCACCATTGTCTAACCCTGTCGGCAAAACTGTCAGATTTAAGCCACATGTTTTTTAATTTAAAATACCTTTTGCCTCCTTGGATGCCTCCACAGTCTAAGAGCACTGGCATTGGACTAGCCAAATACCAATGAAATCCAAAATATAGCTAAGTTTTGTATAAGTGACCTGCATTAGACTAACTAAAAACCTTCAGCTTAGACTTTGAGCTATAGTAACTTTAAAGGAATTTTCAAAGTTGGAGTCACTATTCACCCATCAAACTCATATTTTATTCACAAATAATCAACAAGGGTTTATTAAATTCTTTTTTAAAACTTTCATTTGTAAACAAGGCTATATTATGTCTAGATTTTCCAGGAAATATTTTTTGTAAACAAGGCTATATTATGTTGGATAATTAGATTGATATAAAAAATAGTTGGGAAACAATAATTTTAAGTAAAAATTAAATTATTAATTAATATTTGGAGTGTATTTGCAAAATATAAAAAAATTATTTAAAAAAATTATTATTAAAATATATAATATTATATTATTATTTTGACTTTGGGATGGATAGTCCAATGTGGATTAATATCGGCTTTGGCTTTAGCCAAAACTCAACTTTTGGCCAAATTTTGGACTTGGCAATGTCAATGCTCTAAGAGGATAAGGAAATGATCAGAGCATACCCTAGGTATTCTTCTTTGAGTTACATCCAAAAAATGTAACTCATTCTAGAGTTAGCAAAAATCTATCAATTCTCAACCAAGATGGGAGTTCATGGGTGTTGGACCAAGTAAACGTACCTCCCATTAATGGAATATCCATAAGCGCCTGTTCTGAAATGAAGTCAGAACTCAAGAGAGGAGTTCTCTCTTGACGGTGCTCCAGCCCTCCCGGTGACGCTACCCACCTCTCCTCTATAGTACCCTGAGGTAAATCAATGTCCGGCGCCGTGGACGTCACTTTCATGGCTGTGGTGACAGGATGTAACCCAAAAAGGTCCGACACACCAGTTTGTGTCGCTCTGCTGGACAGTGGCCCTCCCGGCATTGCCAACCCCAGCTGTGCAACCTCCTTAGTTATCGACAACCCCACCGACACAAGGTTTCTGGTGCAAAGGTTGCCGGAAACAGTCCTTGAAATTGCTGGCGACAATATCTGTGACACCCCTTGGTGGTGTTGGTTTGGCGTCTCAACCGGCCCAGCTGAGGACGTGGAGCCCTTCTCGAAGGAAGGCCCAGTCCTTCTAAGATGCCATTTCATTTTGGGTTGGATTTGGCGTTCCCATAATAACCTTGGCTTTGCCTTTGTTGGGCCTGAGGTTCAGCCCATTGCCCTTAGCTCTTATTTTGTTAAGACCAGATCTACGTTGACCTTGTCTCAAGCCTAGGCCCAAGCCCAAGCCCAATTTTAGCTATAAGAGTTTCTACTGCCTTTGTCAACAATCTGATTTCTTCTTTCAAACCAAAATGGGCCCCCTGCACCTCCCTTTCTGCTGAGGCAGCATGGGACAGATTGCCACCTCCCTTTCTGGTACCTCCCCTCGACCATTCTCTGCTACACGTACGTTGTTGTCCTTTTTTTTTTTTTTTTGTAATGCCAAGGAGGGGTCCGTACCATCCGACACTGTCATTCGTTTCCCAGCGTCACCCATCACAGCTTCTACATATGATTTGTCCTGCCTCCCCATCTCCTTTCCCTTGTCTGCTGCTCTGTCCATACGTACAGCCGACACTGGCGTCTTGTTTACTGGAATATGCATGGACAAAGCATGCTTCATTGAGAGGTATTTCCAACCCCTCCCTTCCGTTCCTTCTGGGATCACCAGAGGACCACAACACCCAATGCCACCATATTCAGTTACTTCTAAGTAACGCACAAAATCGTTTGAGTGTCGATGAACAAACAATGCCTTCGTACCATCCCGATACGTCTTGTAAAAATTTTTACTTCCCTCCGATGAAGAGCATTCTTCCACTGTATTGGCCAGCCAACGAGCACTGCCATGGCTGAAAACCATCTCCTTAGTTACCTTCCTAAGGAGATGGTATGGATCTAATATCTTTTTTAGTTTGTATGTAGCGCTTTATAGATTCGGCTGTCATGATTTACTGAATTATTTGGCTAACATGGCTTTGCTGAAGCTTGTCTAAAGAGCACATCATATTTAAACATGTTCTCTCCGCATGAAGGCCTGACCATTGGCAGGATCTTCTATCATTAATCAAGTCCAGGGAAGATTTCAATAATGGCATGATTGTGTGTGTGGGGAAAAAATGGGGAAAAAACAAGCAATTGCACCTAATATTTTATAGAGAGGGAAAGCTCCTTTGTTTTTTTGAAACTTCTGTGGATGACCAAAATGCTCTAGAAAGGTGCTTCTCACATGCAGTTCTTGCTTTCACAAACACCATTTACCATGACCAAGATTATTGAGTAGCTGATACTAGCGATTACCTTAGGCTGAAACCAATGGTATGGCAATGATCTTGCTTGTGGGATCAGTCTCGTTTGTTTTCGTAGATGAGATGAGATGAGATGAGTTGAGATTAAAATTAAAAAGTTGAATAAAATATTGTTAGAATATATTTTTTAATATTAATTTTGTTTTGGTATTTGAAAAAGTTGAATTGTTTATTTTATTTTGTATTGGAATTTGATAAAGTTGTAATGATTACTTGAGATGAGTTGAGAAGTTTCCTGAAAACAAACGAAGCTAGAACACTAGATGTTTTTCTAATGCTCCTATTAATGCCTAAAGTTGCTAATTTCTGTTTGGACTTATTTATTAGAAATCATGTGCGTTGTTCCCAAATTTTTTTTTGATAAGTAATAATTTTATTCAAAGAAATAGGCATAAGCCCAAGTACACAGGACGTATACAAAGGAAACACCTACATCTTCCAAAAAAAAAAAAAAAAACTTACACCAGAAAACTAAAACAAAAGCAGAAAATTATTCTCAAATTATTCTCTTTCTAAAGTAAAATTTGACGTTTGTTATGGTTACCTTTCTATGCTTGTGTCTGTTGCAGGCTGCTGATGGTCAGCATCTGATTCTTCATCCGTTAAACATGAGGTGTCTCATACATCATTATGGGAGTTATGATATGCTTCCACACAGGTTTGAAGAAAAACTCAGTTAAAACCTCTTTGTGATAAGACATATTTCAAATATAGATCTAGAGTTATTTGAAATCCCCATGCCTACCCAAAAGACCAAAAAACAATGTGCTGAAGAAAGCACTTCTTGAAACTTGGTAGATTTGATTTCATCTGCAAAGTGAGTTCCTTCAATCATATACTGACCTATGGAATATCTGTCTCACTATCTAGTAGAATTGAATATCTATAAATATATACACATGGGGAAGAAACTTGTAAGGGTTTCTATACGTGCTTCTGGCCATTAAGTTGATAATAGTTTGAAAATTAAGATAAGATGTCTCTAAAGTCGTTGGGCAAGTGAGATGAGACACAAAATTCTCATCTCATCATTACAACTTTTTCAAATTCCCACACAAAATATAATAAACAATTTAATTTTTTTCAAATCCCAAAACAATAATAATATTAAAAATTAATGTTTTAAGCTTTCATCTAAAATAAAAAATTCTTATCTCACTATCCAAACCTACCTAAGTCTAAGTACTTTAACCTATCTGAGGTACTATTATTTATATAGGTGGTTTTTTAACTCATTCATTTTCTGATGCAGAATAAGTGGCAGGATTTTACAGTTGGAGACTGTCACTCAGTCAGAGGCCATTAGGAGGCGCTATCGTTACCTAAGCCATTTTTCTTTAACAACAACATTTCAGGTATATTTTTATCTCTATTTTTTTCTAGTTTAAATATTCATGTGGTTATATCTTTATTTTTACTTATCAACAACAAAAATATTCATGTGGTTTGCTTATTAGCTTTGATTGTTGGCCACCTGATTTTTCAGCTTTGTGAAATTGATCTAAGTGAGATACTCTCTCCTGATGCCCTGCACCCCTTCATGGACGAAATAAAGAAGCGTGAAAAGCAGAGGAAACAACTTGCCAGGAAGGTATCATCTCCCGTTCTGAGCTGTGCTTGTGTTTGTACACTTGATAGAAGTATTTTTGTTAATAATTTTGCTAGATAACTCTAATCTCTCAATTCACATAAGGTTTTTAACATGAGAATTCATTGATGGTCAATGCCATTACTAAAAATCCCATATCTCACCTCATTATTTCAGGGTCACATCAAGAATGTAGGAGGGATATTTAGTTTCATTATATGTTGTGGTTTATGATGGTGCTTTAGGGAATAAGGGTTTGATCTCTTTGTTTTTTATAACAATTGTGTTGTGCTTGGCGCACCCACATGCACACAGAACCTGGAGAGAAAAACTGCAGCATTGTTTGTGCTGTTGGTTGAGTTGCTCTTGCTTTCTTTTCTGGGTGAAGTTTAGCATGAACTTGTGAATACTTTTAGAATTAATTAATTATTATCTTCTTTATAGGACCGAAGCGACAAAATTGAGGCTGAAGCTGCTGCTGCTGCTGCATATACCATGTCCCTGCCCCTATTATCCAGTTTTGGACGGACCTCTCATGATGAGTTGCCTGCATTTTCCATGGATGACTTTGAAGGTAATCTGCTTTGTCAGGAAATGAGCAGACATCTTACATGTGATAACTTAAGGCCCTGTTTGGTTTCGCAGATGATTTCAATTCATCTCATCTCACCTCAACATCCAAACATCATTCAAACACAAACACTTTTCAATTTTAAATTTTCATCTAATCATTATTTAGGACCTCGCTTGTTTTCGCAAATGAGATGAGTTGAGTTGAGATAAAAGTTAAAAGTTGAATAAAATATTGTCAAAATATATGTTTTTAATATTATTTTTGTTTTGAGATTTAAAAAAGTTAAATTGTTTATTTTATTGTTTGGAAATTTGGGAAAGTTGTAATGATTAGATGAAATGATATGAGAATGGTTGTAAAAACAAACGAGGTCATTACAACTTTGCCAAACTTCCAAACAAAGCACAAAAAACAATTTAAAATTTTCAAATTCTAAAACAAAAATAATATTAAAAAATTATATTATAACAATATTTTAAGTTTATAATATTTTTATTCAACTTTCTCTCTCCTTTCCCAAAAATGGATAAAACGTCTTGACTCAAACCATTTCACTACTATTCACAAATTATCTCACTACTATTTACATATTTCTTATTTCATCTCATCTGTGTAACCAAATGAGGCTTAAATAAATATTTTTTCTTTAAATACTTCTTTGTACAAAACATTTGATTGCACGAGATTCTAGGTTGACTGCAAGCTTTTATGAACCCTTGGTATTTTTTCAGGACCTCCCAAAAAGTTAGAAAGTTGTGTTTGTGTATGTGAATCTTGAATGAAGATCCTGATGGCTATATTAAACTGCAGCATAGTTTTTCCCTTCTGATTGTAGTTTACAGAATGTTCACATGTTTATTCTCATCTTCACCTTTTACAGCTTTGGGAAGTTCTCCTGCAACATCGTCAAGCCCTCCAATTGTTGGGGAGAGGAGGCTGTTCTCAAATGTAACAAGGCTTGGTTTTGCTGCCGGTCACGATTCTCCTGCTCTGAAAATTCAAGAACCCAATTCTCTGCCCAACAGTGGAGTGACCACCAATTCTTCTGTTGTAAACGGTACTTCACTAGTGTGAAATTTGGTTATGCTTGATGTTCAAATGCTTTGTAATTGCTGCTCTTGATTCATAAATAGATGAAAGGATGGAGCATCAGTAGCGTGCTAAACTACCTTCTCGTGTTTTCTCTGTTAAGGCTGTTAGAAATCTGCTGCTGGAATATGTCCTACCCTCTGATGTTTGAACTTTTGTCTCCACAGGTTCCCAAAATGCAGGCACACCTTCATTTGCCAATGTAGTCTCCAAAGCAAAATCTGTTGAAACTCTGGATGCGCCCAAGATGAATGAGCTAGGGAAGAAGGGGAAGAAACCAAGTCGTGTACTTTTGTCAACAGCTGGTGGTCGGCGGTATTGATTACTATGGTGCTATGAAAATATTCCCCCCCCTTCTCTTTCTCTACAAACCCACTTTCCTTTCCCATCTCAAAAATAGACAAAAGATATTGAGGTTCTGTTTATGACCCCTGTATGACCGTCGATGTAAAAAGGATCAGTATTGGAACCTATAACTTGTAATTTCCAGCTCTTGTGAAGTTTCTGAAAAGGGTGTGCTTTATTGGTACAAGTGGCATGATTGTTCCCTACAATTCACTATAATCGAAGGAAATAAATTAAAGCTGCAGCACCTTGAGACCTGAATATATGTACCGAAGCATGTGCCATTCAATCTATTAAATTGCCACGTGTCTTTTGTACATGTGAGAGATTTTTCTTTTTGATAATAAAAGGTTAAAATAAGGGTGAAGAGCTTTGGAGATGTAATTGAGAAGTTCACATGTCATGTGGTTGGTCAAAGGATCTAATGTTCAACAGGCTGATAAATTACATTCATAGGAATTCCTTTTAATAAATGAAATCTGAGGGCTTCTTTTATATTGTAATTATTTGTAGAGCATTGCTATGTATAAGTCTACACACAATACACTAATGTGTTTTTTATTTTATTTTTATTTTTATTTTTATTTTACTCTTCTTGAAATATTTATATTTTTTTATTCATCATTCATATAATACACATTTAATAAGAGAAATAAATAAAAATAAATAAATAAAAATTATGATGTGTGGTATGTAGACTGATATAAAGATTAATTCTTATTTGTATAGGCCCTAAGATGTTTATGATTTGGAAAGGCCTTAAGATGTAAGATGTTTAGATCTTCATCTACCGCAGGATCTCAATCCTAAACACGACAAAACAGGAAAAGAAACCCCACCCCCCCGGGGGGACGCTGTGCGCGAATAAAAAGAACGGCGTCGTTGCAGACGATTGGTTTCTAATGCAGACGATTGGTTTCTAATGCCCGATCTGTGTTCTTTCCTCCGTCCATCTTCCTTTCTGTCGGTGAGTGGTTCTTCTCGATGAGAGCTCACAAGGCATCCGGCAACAACAAAAGACCGGCGCTTCTCCACCTAGTGTGCGCTGTTGTACTCTTCTCTCTTCTATTTTTTGCAATCCAATCCTCTTTCTTCTCAGGTTCTTCTCACTTTTATCTCTCTAACACTAGCATCTTCCTCTTATCACTTTTAATTCTTTTCTGTATTATCCGAAATTTTTACGTAATTCTTCAGGTAATCAGAAACCTGATCTGCACGGAAAGAATCAGAAACCCGATCTCGACACGGCAGAAGTTCGGGTCTTATCTGAATTCCAGTCCAGTGTTCAGCAATGCGTGGTTAGCACAGAATCATTTCCCACATCCCTCGTTAAAATTCCATATTTCTCGTAATATCTTACTTTCTCTCACTAGCTATACTTAAATATGTTCGCTCGCTCTCTCTCTCTCTCAATAATTCGATTTCTTTTTATCTGCTAGTGTTCATTTCAATTATCTCTCTCAATAATGCTTTCTGGGGTATTTGACTTGGTTCAATATCAACTCGCCAAGTTGGATATGATTTGAACTAAAACTTGTTATGTTCGGCTCTGTTAGTATACTTGGCACATTTATTTTCTTCTCTGCGATATTGTATCCATGCTTATTGATTTGATAAATGAAGTGCTCAAGAAAAATCCGATGATTGAGGAAAGAAGGGCACTTCTATTTTATATATTTGGTCGTCTATTTGTGTTGTTTCATTATGCCAGTGTGCATGTACTATACTAAGCTTGGAACTGTGTAGGCAAACAGGGGGCTTGGACTCACTGCACAGAGTATTGACCACTGCAAGTTGATTCTTAAATTCCCCAAAGGCACTAACAGCACCTGGGTCTCTCTCTCTTACTCTTGCTTCGACTTGCTATGATGCATTTTGTTATAAATTTCTGAGTGCTAATGCTTTAGTTTTAATGAATGCAGTACAATGCTCAGTTTAAGATATATGAACCCTTGGAGTATACATATGATGTTTGTGAGGCGATTCTATTATGGGAACAGGTCAGATGTTGTCCTTTTCCATCTGGGTACTTATCTTTCTTGGAAGAATATGGGGTATTGATGATTTTGAGTTGCAGTATCGTAACATGACTACAGTGTTGACAAGGGAGTATCTTGATGCTCGACCTGATGGGTGGCTAGAGTATGCTGCAAAAAGGATAGCACAATTGTATGGTCCTGGACAATCATGCCTTCTGATCTATATGTGCCATCTCTTATTTGGTTTACTAGAATGCATCAAATATATTTAATACTTTGTTTTCTTGGTTGTAGGGGAGCAGATAAATGCTATAATTGGACCCTTTGTGAGGAACACCTCAATTTGATTTTACCAGCAAAACCCCCTTTTCATCCCCGGCAGTTTCGCAAATGTGCGGTTGTTGGAAACTCAGGAGATCTCTTGAAAACGAATTTTGGGAAAGAGATTGATAGTCATGATGCTGTTATACGAGACAACGAGGCTCCTGTTAATGAGGTGATTTGTTTCCCTATCATCAATGTATGTGAGGTTTCTGCTCACATTATATTCATATTTTCTACATATATATACCATACCATATGGTATATAGTTTTTTTTATAGGTAAAATGAAAATTTTATTAAATCAAGTAAATAGCTGAAGCCCAAGTGCACATGAAGTATACAAAGGAGAGTTAAGGAGGTTGTGAAAGGATCTTGCTCGAGAGTTAAGGAAAGATGAAATTCTGGTATGATAATTGGTCTGGTTTGGGTTCATTGGATGACAGAGTTGAGAATTTTGTTTGTCCCAAAATTAAGGTTGCTGATTTGTGGACTGGCAAGGGCTGGAGTGTTCAGCTTATTGACGAGTTGGTAGGGGAGGCTTGGACTGGGCAGTTAATGACTAAATCATTGAAATTAGGGGCTGGATATGAATTCATTCTTATAAGTGCCAGGGATGGTTGCTTCTCTATAAAATCTGCTTGGAATAGAATCAGTGGTCATGGATGCTGGTTGGTGTAAATGGGCGTGATACAAGTATGCTCCTTGTAAAATGTATGTGTTTATGTGGAAAAGTTTCCATAAGGATCTCCCTTTTGATTCTTGCATGCAACAGTTAAATATTCCCTTGTCCTCTAGATGTGATCATTGTCTGCAGCCAAGCGCGGACAATGATCACTTCATTCAAACACCAGCCAAGTGGTTTTGCATGACATCTCTTCATTCACAGTTGGGTGGTGTGATTGGTTTATTAGCTACCATTTTTTTATAGGTGGAAGTAAAGTGTTATTGAAAAGCTACCCATAATTAGCTGGTGTTTGTGGTCGGACCATGTAAAGCTCGCATGGAGGATGTTAAGGAGGAGAAGATGGCAATCTTTCTCAGGGCTAAAACTCTTTTGTTTGAAGCTATGTCTAAGGTTGGCAAAAAAGGGATTGCTTATTTCTGCAGAGCTTGGAGGCTTGCCAATTTAGCTCACAAGTACCTAGAATGCAGATTTTATCATGGAGTTGACCTGCTGTTGGGAGGTTTAAAATTAATGTGGATGGAAACTGCTATGGTAATCAGGGGATGTGTGGTGAAGGAGAAATTATTAGGGATGCACATGGTTCTTTTATTGCTTCCTTTTCATCTCACTATGGTGATGGCATGACACACTGGTAGAAACTAGAGCTATCTTGGATGGTTTTTGACTTTGTTTGAAATTACACATTAAAGATGAATCTGACTCTAGAGTGGCTGTTAAGTGGCTGTATGGAAAAGGAAGAATTCCTTGGAAAGTACGGGACATTTGAGAGGAGCTGTTGGATATTTGTAAGAAATTTTTCTTTTTTATGGAGTCATGTTTTTTGGGTGGTTAATCAAGTGACACATATTTTTGCTAAATCAGACTGTAAAGGCTTCACTTGTAATTTTTTACCCAGGAGGATATTCCGAGGGAGGAAAAGGGGATTTTGGCGATTGAAAAGGCAGGGTTTCCATATTTCAGGTGTAAATGATTTTGCTTGTAGTGTAAAGGTTTTTTCTTTTCATGTTTGTCTTTTGAAGTGTACAGTGGTGTTGCTCCACCAATTTGAGGTGATTATTGAGTTCTTATGACATTTTCCATATACATATATAATGCCTTATGTGGTGCATTTGGCTTGAAAGGAACGGTCGGAGTTTTGAAGACCGGGAACAATCTTTGGAATAGCTTAGATGCTTCTTTCTTCATACCTTATTTTTATGGGCATCCACTATACTGTAGGTGATTTGGAGTATAATGGTTTTCAGTACTCATCTTTCTGGAATTGCTCATCTTGCCTTTTCATATACTGTGTAGAAATATGCCAAGTATGTTGGTTTGAAGAGGGATTTTCGACTTGTAGTGAGGGGTGCTGCTCGTAATATGGTTACTATTTTAAAAGGGTCTGGTAAGTTCTTTATACCAAAATTCTTAAAATCCTATGCTGTATGATTTTTTTTTTCTTTTGTTTCAATATGATGATGGGAACAATAATTGTACTGCCGTTGTGTTTCAATATTGGCATGGTAGTTTGTCTTGTCCTGTTGGATGATGTTTTTTTAGCCGATTATCAATGTATTGTGAGATGTGTGAATGATGATGCAAGATTCTTAGTAGTGGCTATCCTTTCATCCAACTTTCACAGAAACGCTCTTAGTTTGTGCTCAGTCTTTTCAATGGAAACCTACAATCTGAATCTTGGTCCTTGGTTGACTATATACTCTCCCAATTTAATTAGTTTGAAGAAAAAAAGAAAGAAAATTGTTTAGATTTGTCTATATCCATTTGTTCGAAATCATTGATGGTATAATCATAATATGAACTTGCTGTTGCATGATACTGAGTTTTATGACTCACTGATTTTTTTTCTCATGCAGCTGATGAGGTACTAATAATTAAAAGTGTGACACACAGAGACTTCAATGCAATGATTAAGGTGAAAACCTTGTCTCACCAGGCAATTCAATTCCATATTTTCTAGAGGCTTTTTTTTTATCAATAAGAAATTTATAATAAGAAAAGTAGGCATAGCCAAGTACATGGGACATATACAAGAGCAACACCTATGCATGATTGGTATCTCCACAACCACTTACCCAATAAGGCCTTATTGAAAGCCAATAAGCTCCAAATTCCCAACCCTCCCTCGCATGTCGGAGTACAAACGGTAGCCCAAGTCACCAAATGAAACTTGAATTCTTCATCCATTCCCCCCATAAGAACTCTTGTGCAATTTCTCTTACCGGTGAGCCACCTTGCAAGGTAGTGGAAATAATGATAAAGAATATGTGGGCAAGTTGGAGAGAGCACTTTTTTATAAACATATCTCTACCACCTTTAGACAAGTACATCCTCTTCCAGCTAACCAATTTGCACTCCATTTTTTTCCAACAACTCATCCTAGATAAACTTCGACTTTGAATGAAGCACCCAAGGGAAGACCGAGATACTTCATTGGCAAGGTTGAAACTTTGCACCCCAAAATATCGGCCAATACACTTGGAACATTTCCAACTTGAATTAGTTTTGACTTGGCTAAATTCACTTTCAAACCTGATGCCGCTTCAAAGCAAAGTAATAGAGCCCTCAAAGCTTGAATGTGATTTTGGTTAACTCCATAGAAGACAAGGGTATCATCCACAAATAACAGGTGAGTCATCTCGAGAGTGCTGGTTCTTGCTTCCCCCACTAGAAATCCAAATAGAAGTTTGCCTTCCAGGAGACCTATGATCATTTTACTAAAAGCTTCCATTATTAAACAAAAGGTAATGGAGATAGGGGATCATCCCTCAAGCTTCCGAAAAACCCATTGGAGTACTGTTCACCAAAATGGAGAAGCATGCGGTGGATATACAAAATTTAATCCAAGAGCACCATTTCTCACCAAATACCTTGTGAGCATGTGTAACATGAAATTCCAATTGACTCGATCATATGCCTTCTCCATATCAAGTTTGCATAATAACCCTGGTTCACCCGACTTGATTCTACTATCCAAGCATTTGTTGGCAATGAGAACCGAGTCAAGAATTTGTCTACCTCTTTTGGGGTGTTGAGATAATCTTCTCCAACATCGCACTCAATCTATTAGCCAATACCTAGAAAAGGATTTTGTACATCCTACTCACCAAGCTAATGGGACAAAGATCCTTGATCTCCACCACACCCGATTTTTTGAATGAGAGCAATGAAAGTAGCATTAAGGCTTTTTTCAAAACTACCTCTTTCATGAAACTCGTGAAAGAAGCTCATGATGTCATCTTTAACTACTTCCCAGCATGCCTTAAAGAAAGCCATAGTGAACCCATCCGGACCCAGAGTTTTGTCACCTGCCATACTTTTCACCACCTTGCAAATCTTCACCTCCTCAAATGGCCTCTCTAGCCAACTTGCTTCTTGATGGTCAAGCCACTCGAAAACAAAACCATTTAGTCTCAGTCTCCAAGAGAACTGTTCTAAGAGTAGTTGTTCATAATAGTTGGTGGTGTGATCCGTGGTCTCAAGAGGCTTTGACGTGATCCTCCCATTAAGCCCTCTATTTTTGTTTCCAAGAAATCTCTTCCATTAAATTCATCCTTTCAATATCTGAGATCACAAGCTTTTTGTGAGCCTTTTCTTCTTCTGAAAGACCCGCCTCCTCCACACCCTCCAAACCTTGTAATTTGTCGAAGAGAGATTTTTTTCGGTGTTCCACATTTCCAAATATATGCTCATTCCAATTCTTCAGATCCTCCTTTAAAGCCTTCAGCTTACAAGTCAGCACGTAACTAGAATTTCCATGTATGAGATAGGATGACCACCATTGTCTAACTCTCTCAATGAAGCCTTCCGATTTCGGCCTCACGTTCTCAAATTTGAAGTATCTTTTACCTCCACAATCAATGATAATAAGGAAGTAATCCGAGCATAACCTTGGAAGTCATTTTTGGATTAGATCCGAAAAATATGCTACCTAATCAAGCGAGATGAGGAATCTACCAATTCTTGACCAAGATGGGTGCTCTCTATTACTAGACCATGTGAAGGTGCCACCAACTAGAGGGCTGTCCAAAAGATCTTGCTTGTAAATGAAGTCAGAAAAATCCACCATTACAGAACTAGAGTTGGGATGTCCTAATCATTCGCTTGGGAAGCGATGGACATTAAAATCACCCCCAATGCACCAAGGAAGGCTCCATGGGATGCAAAGACCAGGCAATTCATCCCACAATATTCATCTCACAATATTTGAATTAGGGCCATAGACAGAGGCAAAGGCCCATTGATATCTATCTTCTACATTCTTGAAAGATATGGCCACCGTAAAATCCACCACACAATCATCAATCTTTTCCACCACCCTCGATGCCCCTTTAGAAGGAACGTATGACCAAGCCACTTGATAACAATTCCACAAACTCCGTATTATGCTAAGGGAAATTAACTCCAATTTCATTTCTTGTAAACATACAACGTCTACCTTCCATCCACAAAGCTGATTTCTGACTTTGGTGTGCTTCTCTAACTCGCTCAGCCCCCTTACATTCCATGGGACAATTTTGAGCTTCATAAAACCACAGATGTTTCCCTTCCCTTCGTCCTACCACGACTCAAAGCTTTATAGTTCACTGACCAAGCAAGTCTCTTTAATTCCCTTTCTCTTTTCTTGGCTGAGTTACACTCCATGACTGAATTTGAGTTGGAGTGTCCAGCTTCAATAGATGCAAGTAAAGCCATGAACTGGTCTTCAAACCCAATGCAAGGGAGTCCTACACACAGTTAAATCTCCTTGGTTTTGAGTAGTACCTAATTTGATGCTTGCATCTGATCATTCAATGGATGCAGTGAGTTCAAAGGGGTAGGCTTATCCCAAGGATCTTCATCACCATTATCCATACCATCTGCCATCTCCAGAACCTCACCCGCCGCTGGCTGAAGCTCCCCCTCCTTATTTTTGTGTATGGATGCTTTGGACGTAAAGATCACCAAGGTACCAGCATCTGTTTGGATGTCCCCTGCACCCAGCGTTTCAGTATTTTCCACCGCCGGCATCTCTGTACCCATTTCTTGTTCATCCCATTCAAATATCGCAGCTATAGGGCGGTTGCATAATATAAAGCAGTGGATATCTTTTGTTACATTGTGAGGTGGCCCGGTATTTATGGAATGAGATCTTTAATCGGACCGGGGTGGCATGGGTTATCCCTAGAAGAGTTAGGGATATTCTGAGGGGCTGGACAGGAATTAGGGGAAATGCCCACATTGCTGCTGTGTGGAGAATGATCTCTCATTGCATTATGTGGTGTTTGTGGCTGGAGACAAACAAGAGGTGCTTTGAAGACATGGAGCGTTCTTTGGATGAGCTAAAGCGGTTTTTTTACAATACTTTACTCTCTTGGGCTTCAGCTATTATTTGTAATACGGACAATCTTCATGAGTTGCTTGTATCTCTCACTAGTGCTTATTAGTAATTAGGCATGTTTGTTGTATCCTACCGGTGTACTTGGGTGATGCCTTTGATATCAATAAAACTTTACTTTTACTTGTCAAAAAAAAGAAAGCAGTAATTTTTTACTTGTAAAAAAAAAAAAGAAGAAGATGTGCTTCTACCCATGTGCTAGACCATCCTTCAGTTGCTAGATACCTAAAATAAGTACTATTTGATTCTATAAAGTTCCTTCACCTGTTACAATGGTCCTAGTAAATCGCTCTTGTTTTAGTGTGGCTGCATACTTGCTACTTACTGAATCGCTAATTGTGAGTCTCCGTTGGAGACGTGATTAACAAGGATTGCTTTTGTTGCAGAGTATTTCAAATCCTGTTTATCTTTTCCAAGGTATTGTGCTACGTCGAGGTGCCAAGGGAACTGGAATGAAATCTATAGAACTAGCACTCTCCATGTGTGACATTGTTGACATATATGGTTTTACTGTTGATCCTGGCTATACTGAATGGTCAGCTAAATCCTGATTTTCAAACTTTTGTTTTCACCTGCTTATGTTCTTTACATGTCATACTATTCCGTTTCATTTTGTCTCATATAGGTTGTAATCTTTCTGATAGGACACGATACTTCTCCACACCTAGGAAAGGGCACAATCCACTTCAAGGAAGAGCATACTACCAGCTTCTAGAATGCCTTGGCGTAAGGATAAACTCTCTCTTTCTCCTTTTTAATTTTCTTCCCGCTCCACTTCCCTCTGAGAGATCACAAACTATATACACCAATCATTATCTCCACTGGCTCGGGTTTATGCCTCAGGTTATTAGGATCCATTCTCCCATGAGATCCAAGAGGAAGCAAGACTGGTCAGATGTTCCTAGTCGAGATATGATAAGCAGAGCTCACGCTGCTGCTTTACGCTTAAAGAGGAGTCAAGCTGTTCAGGTGGATGATTTGGGCCAGTTTGGTAGTTGCAAGGTGTGGGGCAACGTGACCCCTGACCACAGTGGACCTGTCTCAGGATCTCCTGACATGAGCGATGTCAGGAAGTATTCAAATTACAGTAAATGGGAAGTTATGCCGTTTGAGAGTTTAAGGAAGGAAGCACAGGATCACTACATCCAAATGCAGGGTGTCTCCTTATACAAGATGGATGGCAATAAATTGGACGATCTAGTCTGTGTGAGGCATTCCTTAAAATCTGAGGCATAAGGCTATAAGCTATGCCTTCTATCGGTCATTCTCTGCAGTATTACATTCTGGCTGGTCAAGAGCAGACCTAACTGGATAATACCTTATTCTTGGACAAGGATTTGTATTAACTTCCAGTTCGTGTCACAAATTCTTTTAATCAAGCCTTTATTAACTTCCGCACATGTAAAAAGAGTTGGAGATTATGTCAGTTTCATTGATTGGGTGCTTCTCGCTTCGTGGAGATTTCTACTTACGAATTTGAGAGTTGAGTTTCCAGAGATACTTATGCAGTTGTAGGTTTCTGTGGGCTCTTTCAGTTGGGCTTGAATTCATCTTATACAGTCGATCGTAGGGCAGAAATCTGTCTGATAGGAGTTGTAGTTTGTGAAAGTTCTCCCAAAAGTTTATGAAATTGGGGTGGTAGATCATTCGTCATCATCTGGGAACATGTATTCTTATCTAATTTTGGAGGATATTCCAAGGTAGTGCTTGGTTCCTGAAAATGCTTATTTTTATAAAGAGTGCCTCTGTGGTGGGGCTTGATTTGTGTTCTAATCCATATGGATGGCCTTATTAATTTAGGTTGGTGGAAGATATGAACAAGAAGCATTACTTTCAATGTTGTTCGGAGCAAAATTTGTGGAAACAATATTTTCAACCATGAAATGATTTTAATCAAACAGAAGCTTGATATAGTTTCCAGTGTTAAAGGTGCTGGTGTAGCTTGCCCGGGGTCCAGACTCCACTCGCAGGCAGGGCGTTATTTTTTTAAGATCTTGAACTTCGTATAGCTGAAGAAGTCCTTCTCTTGCCCCTCCTGCGTGACATGACCCAGACCAACTTTAATGGGAAATTCAGGGAACAAAGATAACTTACTCTCCGTTCGTAGTAGGCATTGGTGCATCAATCATCAATGCCACGGCAGCAACTTTATATAAAATTAGACTAATATTTTAAATAGAGGGGAGGAGGCAGGACAAAGTGAGATTGGAAAATCCCAAGAGATTTCAGAAAAATCTCCAACTTGATGGCAACAAGCCAAAGCTTCTCCATCTCTTATTAGACGGTCCCCCCAAAGAGTAAAGTAAGCCTTATCCGGATGCACAAATATCTGGCACTATTAGTAGCCAAAGCCAACCCTATCTTCCTATAGTATTAGTATATATATGGAACGGTAGTTGTTTGCGAGGATTAAACCCATTACTGGATGACATTAACATTTCACACCCACTACTTCAAAATGCAGGCAGCTCTAAGCTTTGCTCCAACCCTTCTCCCTTTGACACCCTCCAAGAACTTTTCCCTACCGACCAGTTTTCCTCCTAAAACTAGCTCGCTTGGTGCTCGCTTTGCCCCAATCAAAGCTACTCCCGCTGCCAATGCTAATGATGCTACCACAGTTGATTACAGCTCCATAAACTCGTGAGTCATTAGTTTCACCTTTCATCAAACCTTTTCATTCAATTAATTATTATTATTATTATTATTATTATATAGTCTAATGTTTGGGATGTATTGATGTTAACAAAACTAAACGTGGGATATCAACGGTACCGTTTGGTTTCTTTCACACCAACTTAATTGTTGAAAGTTGTTCTTCTTCAGTGTATTTCCAGCAGAGGCTTGTGAAACTATTGGTGGAGAAGCCTGTTTGGCAGACATATACCCTGAAGTAAGGCTCCAACCAGAGGCCACAAACAGGACAGAAAGAATCGGTTCCGAGGATGTTGACAGAGAATATCTCGAGTACAAAGATGCAAAGACGTAATATTTGATCAAGACCAGATTTGTTAATTCATTTCAACTTCTGCAATGACTTTTGCACTTGTACAGGAGGCGGACTAAACTTATATTAATATGTATATTGCAGGGTTTTCCGAGGAGAGGCTTGTGACGATCTTGGAGGAATCTTCTGTGAGCACGAGTATCAGAAAGGGGTCTATTAGAGGAAAGCTGCTTGCTTTGTCTAATAACACATATATTAGTGTTGAATCAATGTATATGCTTCAGCTTCTCTACTTACCATGTGTAACTGCATATGTTCCTCAATCTATAATAAATATACTTTGTGGGAACTTCGAACTCAAAACGAACGCGCATTCCTCTTGTCTCAAAAGTGATCATATTTGATTCGACTGACATTGTGGAAGGCATCAAAGCCCACCATAACATCCTACGCTGGTTCCAACTGCACAGATACCACATATTGGCTATTAGTGTTTAACAAATATGAAATACTCAAATTAAAACATGCTGTACTGCACTAGTTTAATTTTCTTTGTAAACAAAAGGTGGTTTGAAGAACTATTTTTGCGAAGAAATAAACCCCTGCAGAACTGCTTTAACTCCCATGCCAGAGATTTAAAAAAGAAGAAGAAGATAAGATCGTGAAGATGAAGATGAAGTGATAGAAAAAATCATCCAAACTGTTAGTTGTCACGGCCCAAAAAAAAACTAATTCAGTCTCATATTTTTAGAATTTATTCTTAGACAGTGTGAATGAATCTAGAGAAAATTCAAGAAACCCGATGCCCCAAAATTTGAAGAAAAATAAATTTAAATGCTCTGAATCAATTTTAGTCATTTATTTACAAAAGAAAATTAATATTTATAGTCATGAAATGTGCAGTTTTACTCATTTCTCTTAAAAAAATAAATAAATATTAGACTCAAATAAAAAAATTAATTTTTTAATTATAAAGTGCACGAGTCTTACACACTCTCTAAGATTGTATTTTTGTATCAAAACAGAAAAACTAGAAATACTATAGGCATGACAACAGGAATAATGCTAGAAATCACACTTTTGTCCAACTTTGTTCACACTATTGCATATATTAAACCATTGGATCCCTTTCTATTTTTAAATTTAAAAAAACATAATAAAAAGTTGACAGAGTATGTCATCTCATCACAGTGAAATTGGAACAGGATTAGAGTGAGTTTGTAAAATTTTTAAGCACCGGAAAAAAAACAAAAAAACAAAACAAAACAGTGAAGAGGAAAAGGATCCGATTCTATACGCCCCATGGTCAATGACTTGTATTGGGCCGGACCTTAGAGAACACCCCCCCTCCCCTCCCCAAATGTCGGTTCCTTAAAAAATTAAAAGAATCCCACACTGACACTATTGAGCCAAACTTACTCACCCGACCCAATCCCTCTAGCCTTTTTCCAAAGACATATATGCCTCCATATTCACCCTATTAAATCTAAAACCCTAGAAGACTCCCCATCTCTTGGCGAGCAACTCGATTGGTTATGGCGTGCACGATTGATTTCCGGCGCCTTGACGAAGGCTTCGGCGGCAAGACCTACAAGCGAAAGCGAGAGGAATCCATGAATCAGAAAAATGAAGCGTCGGCATCCATGGAGATCGACGAGGATGACACGTGTCAACCAGCGGCGAAGATATTTGCAGTCGCGTCGGCGGAGGACCCGGACAAGCCCATCTTCGGGAAGCCTACATACGACGGGGTGATAGCCGGGAAGGCGTCGGGGCGAAAGTGGAAGCAGGCGAGGAAGCAAAGGGCGTCCGCGGTTAAGGTGAGCCGGAAGGGCACGAGCTTTGAGGAGAGGAAGACGCAGAAGGAGATAAAGAGGGCGTACAAGGAGAGGATGACGGAGCTGAAGGAGGCGATAAGGGCGAACAAGGTGGAGAAGAGGAAGCAGAGGGAGGAGCGGGAAAAGAAGAAGCAGGAGAACATTCTGAGGTCCGGTACGAAGCTGCAGAAGATCACAAATCCCAAGACCTTGAAGAAGATCGCCAAGTCCAAGCAGAAGAAGCTCCTCAAGGTCGTTCCTGATGATCTGTTCAACAAAAAGAAGTAATTGTGAAAGATCGATCTATTGCTTTTGATTGTTTTCTGTATTTTTGGTTTGGCCTTCTCTTTTTGTATGCTTCTCAATTGACAGTTAAATGCGAAAATTATGGATTTTTCTTTTTGGGGGGAGAATGGTTGCGTTTGCCCGGAATCAGATTCTTCTGAGTTTGCGTCGCCTTCTACCGTGGATGAATTAGAATTTCTTTAATCGGGAATTTATATATAGCCGGATTTGTGAGCTGCAAGCTCTGTTTTGCTGAACAATGACTAGAAAAGGCAAAACAAATTTTACAGTATGTACGCTAATAGGGGGAATGAGAGACACCATTTCTTTGTGCAAAACTGAATGGACAATAGAGGATTGATCAAAATTAATTGATGAACGAAGATGACATGCCTTCAAAGTGTGATTATGCGCATAAACGGGTTCCAAAATACTTATATTGAAGCGTGAGACCTATTTGATGTCAATCTCATCTCAAACTAATCAATATGGAAATTGCTACTTTTTTAATTTTTTATAAAAAGTTAGCCGCATAGAACTTATTTTATCCATTCAAACATATATCTCAATCTATTTATATTTAAATACATTTTAATGAGATTCATAAAATATTATTTACAAATCAATTCAGATCTTCTGAAAGTACTTCATCTTCCAAACGCAACCGAATATTGATTTTGCTGTTACCATGTCAATGTTGCTTTGTCCTCTTTAAAGCTCGGGTAGATAATTTATTGTCTACGCAAGGAAATCACCCTTTTAAGCATGCAATTTGAATTAGTTAAAAAAAAAANGGTTAGAGAGACTGGGAAATTGGGGGGTATTATTAGAAGGTCACCAATAGTCCCCACAGGAGCAAAAGCCATCTCTAAAATGATGGAACCTGCTGGAATCCCTGACTGTAATCTCCCTCCCAACAATCTTAGAAATAATCTTGATAGCAGCATGGCAGTCTGTGCAAGCTCGTAGATTCTTCATCACCAGTATACGTGACCCTTGTGGTGTACTGACGAGAGCAAATGCAATTGCTAAGCGTTCACTGTGATACTTGAGGGACTCTACTTTGAGCTCCTCATCCACATTATGAAGGGAACACCTCGTATCGGGTTCATATCCTTCCTTTTCCATCTGCTTCCCCAGCATATCAATCTTCCTCATTATCTCCCCCATTTGTGGGTGGGACTTGTCATTCGCTGAGAATACATGTATCTTATGTTTGATTTCAACCCAGCTATATGCAGGCACCTTTTTAACTCCTCGATCCCTCATCGCCTTCTTCACCTTCCCAACACTCTCCCACTGTCCTGCTGCTGCATAGATATTGGACATGTTCACATATGGAGCCGCATCCCTAAGCACTTCCATGTTAAAAAGTTTGTCTGCTGCTTTCTTAGCCAATTCTTGATTTTTATGAATTCTACACGAATTAAGTACGGATGACCACATAATCTCATCAGCCTCGATTGGCATTTGAGCCATCAACTTCTCTGCTTCATCGAAACGTCCACTGCGACACAACACATCAACCATTGATGCATAGTGTGGTCCCTTGGGAGCAAGTTTATAGACTTTAGTCATGGAATTGAAGTATTCCAATGCTTCATCAACGAGCCCACAGTGGCTGCAAGCAGTTAGGACGCTGAGAAAGCTAACTGAATCTGGTTGGAAACCTGACCGTATCATCTCTTCAAACGACCTAAAAGTGCCCTCACCATCTCCATTCTGTGCGTAAGCTGAGATCAAAGCGTTCCAAGACACTGAGTTCCTTTCAGGCATTTCTTGAAAACTTTGAAGTGCATCTTTCAGGGACCCACATTTTGCATACATATCTACGAGTGCACTTCCAGAAAATACATTTGACATAAATCCTGATCTTATTACGGTTGAGTGTAACTGCTTCCCTAGCGAGAGTGAAGCTAAATTTGCGGAAGCACTCAAGACGCTTGCAAAAGTGGCTTGGTCAGCACTTACATTGGCTCTACGCATCTCATTGAACAGTTTTGGGCCTTCTTCATGGTGTCCCATCTGAACATAACCTGAGATCATAGCAGTCCATGGAACCGTGGTTTTGTGGGCCAAATTTTCAAATATCTTCTCGGCTTCCTCAAATCTGCCACATTTGGCGTACATGTCAACCAAAGAATTTCCAACCAGAACTTCTGAATCGGCTGTTGACACAACAGCCTGGGAATGAATTTGTCGACCCATTCCCAAGTTCAGTGTATTGGCTGCTATGCTCAACAGGGTTGCAAAAGGGAACTGCCTCCGATCAAATCTGGTAAATTGTAATTCTCGGAAAAAATCAATAGACTCTTTGAATTGCCCATCCCATGCGTGAGCCGTGACAATTACATTGTATGAAACACCGTCCAGTTCCGGCATCTCGTGAAAAAGTTTCCTTGCATCAACCACCCGATCATGCTTCGAATAAAAATCTAGCAAAGCATTTCCCACAAAAACATTCCAAACAAAGTTGGTTTTCACCGCAAAAGCATGAACTTGCATGCCAAATACAATGTTATCGAACCCGACACCAGCACATAGAACCGCTGCAAAGGTAAAATCCGAAGGCTTGAAGCCAAGACTTTGCATGTCCATAAAGAGCTTTATCGCGTCTTCGTTACGCCCATCTCTTGAGAGCCCAGTTATCAATGCATTCAAAGTGACGGAATCTCTTTCGGGCATTTCCTTAAAGAGTTGAAAAGCCAAATCCAGGCGAGATGTTTTGCAGTAAGCATCAATCAAGGAATTGCAAACCATGAGAGTCGAATGATATCCCAGTTTGATGATATGGGAATGAACTTGAACTACCTCGTTCGTGGTCTCCGTGTCGCTGCATCCAGATAATAAAGTTGCAAAGGTCACATAATCTGGCTCCGTCGCCCACCTATGCATCCCGGCGAAAAGCTTAAATGCTTCTCGAAATTGATTACACCGTGAGTAGCCGCCAATTAAGATAGTCCATGTCACTGCGGTACGTTCAATCATGCCATCAAACAACTCTCTAGCATGAGAAAGATTGCCGGATTTCACATGACCCGAAATCATCATGTTTGTTGAGATGGTGTTTTTGTGAGGCATTTTATCAAACAGCTCACGGGCTTCGGAGAATTCACCTCTTTCAAGAAAATTCTGGACCCGGAAATTAGAAAGGCATGTTTCCAGATTGAAGCCAGTTTTGACAATACGGGCATCGATAAGGGTATCGACATAGAGGGGAGGCTTTGGAGGTGGAGAGGGTCTGAAAGAAGCAAGGGTTTGAAGTGCATTGGTCGTTCTAAATGGTTTCATTAGAGGGGGAGAGTAATACGAAAAGTAAAGAACTTGACAGGTGGGGGCGAATTTGTAGACATTAGTAGTACGTAAATCCACGTCTGGATTCGCAAATTTTCCCTTAAATTTTAACTAAAAATTATGTTTCTTCTAATTTTTTCTTAAATTTCATTCATTTTTTCAAAATCCTCTATATTTCATTACATCATATTCTTTCTTATTCTAATAAAATAATCTTTCTCTATTCTATTTATAAATTTTTTTCTTTCACTCACCTCTACAATCTTAACTAATCACTCTTTTATTTTTTTTCTTATGTTTTAAACTATTACTAATATTTAAAAAAAATTATTTATTTTTTTGTGAGCACAATAATATTTTTAAAATTATTATTTTTTTAAGAGTAATATGATTTTTTTGTCAAAATTCACATTTTCCAACAAATAATATTTTATCACGGTTAAATATTAAAAATTAGTAGGAAATTAAAATATATAATTAAATTTAGAATAAAAAATCTAGAAATATATAATTATTGGGAAATTGAAATATTACATAACACTGCGAAAATGTGTGTTAATAAAAATTAGTTAAATATCTAGTAAAAATGACTTTATTTAATATTATTGAAAGATTAAAAATAAGAAAATTTAATTTTTATGATATTGTTTCTGGTTTTGAAGAAAGAGCGGGAATAATAGTTATATCTAAATATATGATTATATTTAGAATTAAGAAAATCAAAAATTAGTTTGGGGAGTCTAATGCAGACCACTTTTCTTCAATTTTCAATTTTTTAACTAAAATTTGGCTAAAGAGCAATTATGGGGAGGCGGATGTGATACTCGACAAATCAAAAGTTAGAAAGCTGAGCCCAATAGTCCAAACTCCAAAAAGGCCCAACTTGTCTAGTTAAAGTTACACAAATATTTTTCTTTTATTATTATTATTTTTTTAAATTGTATCCAAATTTTATATAGTGAGATGAGAACGGAACATAAGTGTGATTTTTAATTTTATAGCATTACTCCAGACCTAAATGGTGATATTTAACAAAAATCTATGTCAAAATGTTTCATCGAGTTTTAATGAGCACAGGAATAGCCACATTCCCATGGAAGAGTATATGGTAGATAAACATTCTCCCAAAAGTAGTTTTTTTTGTTTAGATAGCATCTTTAGACAATATTCTTTCCATTAATAATTTGAGGAAACTCCGGGTAATGGTGTTGGACTTGTTGCATGTGTGAAAAGATGGTGAATCAATATATTATTTGCTATTAAATTGTGAGGTGGCCAAGACCACATGGGATGATTTTTTTCTGGAATTGGATTATATGGGTCATGGGCTGGTGGATTTCTTAACAAGAGACTTCCGAGGTAATCTACAAGTGGTAGCAATCTAGAGAATGACTTAATGGTTACTATATATATGTGTGTTGGTGTCTTTAGCAAGAAATAAATGATAGAAGCTTTGAGGACCATGAGATAAAAATGGATGAAGTTTTTTTTTTTCAAAACTTTGTTCTTATGGAAGGGGGCATTGTTTTTAATGGGCTAAATGTCCGTAATTTTCTACTTTCGGTTGTAAACCCTAGCTAGGTACTTCTCATGTATACTTCCTGTATATTGAAACTTTATCTTCTTTACGAATAAAACTTTTTGATCAAGTATTAAAAATAAAATGTTTTCTTACAAGGGGAGTTAATGCAACAATCCAAAATATTACGAAACACATCATCTTAATTCATATAGTGTTTGCACATCCTCAAACGTAAAAGCAGGGGCGGAACTAGGATTTGATGATTGGGGGACGATTATCAAAGTGTGTCGTATGTATGGATGAACAGTAACCGACATTTAAGATAAGAAAATATGTCACCGATATTTAACATTAACCATATAAGGTTGTTATCTAGAGACAAACAAAATTATTAAAGTCACCCATCTAAACCTCTCACTTGAGTTCCATCGGACTCAAGTGAAAGATAAAAATTAAGATAGAAATAGCCATGTAAGATTTTTTGAAGCAAATGATGAAAATTAAGAAAACAAATATAAACTTTTTTGTTGAATCTAAGATTAAATATTGTAAAGTCTTTATAATATAGATAGAAATAACTATGCGAGATTTGTTACATTCACTCCTAATTGTTAACTCGATAGTAGTATATATGTGCTTATTAACAAAACTAATCTAAACAAGCTAGCTAGTGGAAGACTTAAAAAGAAAAGTGTAAATAAATAGAAAAAATGAGGTTGTAAATTTACTAAATAGCTTATAAAAAGAGATTAAGATATTTTATTACCTCTTATGAGATGTAAAAAAAAAAATGAGAATGTGAGATTTTATTAATAACAAAAAAAATAGGTGTAATTATGAAAAAATTATTAAAAAACTAAAAGAAACCTAGATAGTTAAGTACTAAATGAGATTTTTGAAAATATTTGGAGGGGCAAATTATCTTTATATTAGGATATCTTTGAAAAAACCATATACTAAAACATATTTTTGAAAAATTTTGGGGGGGCAAATTGTCTCACACAATTTTTCCTATAGATTTTCTTACCAAACCTCGCCTATATCAAGTTTTTAGGTCAAGCATATTTGCCTGACCTAGGGGTGCTACTCGCCCCCTTCAGGGCGGCGCTATTAAGGAAAGTGATTCAAATATGGACAGCTCACAAAGTCAAGATACTCTCTGTAATTAGTATAGGCTAAAATCTTGTATACGTTATTTTTAATGACTATAATGATTGTATATTGCCTAAGATAGAACAGCTGCATTGTATATATAGTTACAGGACAAATCAATAAAAGTGTGGGAAGATTTCCATTGAAAACGTGCAGTATTTTATTCTTTATATGGTATCAGAAGTCCTACCCTCAAACGAGTTTTTGATCCCTACAATGGCTTTCACAACAAACACCAATGTCCAACCCCTTCTTCCACTGACAATTCCCTTGTCATCTTCAACATCACTGCACAAATCAATGAGAAACTCACACCCTTCACATTTCCCCAATGGCGTGCTCAATTTGAGGCACTCCTAATTGGCTATGACTTAATGGACTATGTCAATGGCACTTCTTTGTGCCCTGTCTCCGATGGAACTCCATTATCACAGTCCAAACGAACTCACTGAATTCGGCAAGATAAGCTCATTCTCAGTGCCATTCTCGCCTCTACATCCACCACCATCACACCACTCATAGCCACCGCCAAGACATCTCAAGAAGCATGGAAAAAACTCAAAAATATGTATGCAAGTAAATCGCGTACAAGAGCAATGCAATTGAAAGAAGAACTGACCTTGATTCAGCGAGGGAATCGCACGGTTCCGGATTATCTTCATGTTGTTAAAGCACTAGCTGATGAAATTGCTCTTATAGATCATCCCATTTTAAATGATGATCTTACCCTATACATCCTCAACGGATTGGGTTCGGATTTCAGGGACATCGTTGCACTGATTCGCACGAGAGAGAAATTCCTAGCTTTTGAAGAGCTCCACGACTTGCTTGTTGGGCATGAAAGCTATCTGCATCACATGGAGGCTGCCGCCACATAGCTTGTTGCTGCTGCAAATTTTACTTTCAGGAACCCTAACTTCCATGGCAACTCTGGAAGAGGAGCTTCCCACATGGACAATGAGCCAGCTTGTGGATCATATTGCACAGCCAACAAAAAGGACCAGCATCGCCAACATAATTCTACGGGCCGTAACAACTCAGCTCAAAAACGCTATCATCCCAAGTGTCAGTATTGAGATCAATTGGGCCACACAACAAAATCATGTCCCCAGCTTCAATCCACTAAAATGTCAGTTAATTGTGCTGCTACTTCAAATTCTGGAGACAACAAATGGTTGCTAGACTCTACAGCCTCTCATAATATCACTAATGATTTATCAAATCTGTCATTTCATTCAGCAAAATTTGTCAAGATACTCTTTGTAATTAGTATAGGCTAAAATCTTGTATACGTTATTTTTAATGACTATAATGACTATATATTACTTAAGAAAGAACAGCTGTATGCGGGCCGGGGGGGTTGGGTGGGTGGGGTTTTCACCCCCGTCCCCCACCACATCTCGGGGGCAGGGTGCGGAACAGATTGGGAATCTATCCTGCCTCCGTCTATTTTTTTATTTTTTTTTTAAGAACACTACATTTTACTTAGTTTAAAAATTATTTCTAAGTCTAAAAGTAATTAAAAATACATTTTTAGACCCAAATTATAAATTTAAATTTTGTAAATATGACTATAATTTAAAAATTATGTCATTTTTAAATTTGTTAGTGCATATTTTGTGAACAAGTTTAAGAAATTATAATATATATTTATATATACAGAATTTGTAAAATATAAATATATATTTATGTTTATATATATAATATATATATATAAATGTAAGCGGGGGGAAATGCGGGGTGGGGTTGAACCCTCCCCACCACCCGCCCCTGCTAGGGGCCCTAGATGCGGGGCAGCGGTCCCACCCTACCATGCAGGGGGGCGGGGCAGCGGGTGCCACTGTCCACCCCTAGCTTGACCCATCGAAGACTGAATACAAACTACAAATTCTACGTATCTTACATAACAATCATATTTCGAAGCAAAGAAGTCCCAAAAAAAAATAAAAATCACAATTCACAATTCACAAATGCAGCAGACGTTCAAAATCATCATTATCCATAACTTTGGAGTTAAATATGATATATTCTTGAAGAAACAAGAAGGCGATAACAACGGCCTATCTTAATTGGACAACAAGAGGAGAAAGTAACTTCCCCTGAGCATGAGAAAGTTATCCATAGAGCTAATGTTGAGAACTAACTAGTAGTTACAGCAAATAAGTTAACCTTGAGAAAATTGCAACTGCTACAAAATGATAGAAGGCGCCATCAACGCGCAAGATAGCATGTTGAATCAGAAGAAACTTGTTTAGTAAAGATCACTCTCAAAGAAGGCCAAATGGAGAGCCCTGACACATTGCTCTGCTTCGTTGTCATTTACAACCAACGATATATTGACCTGACGAGCGTTAAAACAGAGTGGTGAGACAGATACATAAATCACCAATTATTGTTATTATTTGTTATTATCAGTATGCAAACCTCTACAGGCACCATCACCCCGGCTATCAGATAACTGGGACTCAAATGACTCCACTGAGTCGTGAGGATATAAGGACTAGACTTTTACTTAATTTATAATGCAATCCCTTTTTCAAATTAAAGACTAGTGTGTCATGTATAGAAGCTGCGTAGTGCCAGACAAAAGTCTTAAGAACCTTATGGTTTCGAACATTATCGGACTTGTCATCTTGTTCATTGAAAAGGCCAAAGGACACAAAATATGGAGGGGAAAAAAAAAAAAACTTCTGATAAGCTGGAAGAGAGAGAGAGAGATTTATTTGTGCACAAAGAATAGTTTTTCAATGAAAAATGTCTTCTTTTTTTCTGAGCATATAAATGAGTGAAAATCTCCAAGTTCCTATCAAAGTCTGCCTGATGGTCCTGGATTTATAGANAAAAAAAAAAAAAAAAAAAAAAAATTGTGGGAGAGACCTTAGATGCACCCTGAGAGATCATCTGAACATTGACTCCACTTCTTCGAAGAACACGGAATGCCTGCCATAATGCACACACATAATAACAACATTAAAAAGCAACATCTGCATAATGACTGAGCCCTGTAGCATGTCGGTGCTTGGATTTTTTTTTTATAAGTATGTCAGTGCTTGGATATTGATTCCCACTTGTTTACTATTTGCAATTTATGAAAATTCAGCTACATGTGTTTGTGTTGTGCACCTGGGTTAAAAATTAAGCTGCATGCATGACCGATAACATCAACAGAAACATAGAAAGCTAATGCATAAAAGCATCAGAAGGCAACAACTTTATGTTGAATTTCATGAAAAAAGTACTCAGAAATCTAACCCAAAACTTTTTTTTTTTTACGAGTAATCAATAAAGAAATCTAACCCGAAACTTAACCAAGAATATGAAAGAACTTCAATTTAGAAACTTGTCATAAGAGATCCAGGTTAAAACCATTCTTCCTTTAAACTCGAGCAAATCGTGTCCTAAACTTTCCACAACCACAAACTATTCAACAAAACTCTTGAAGAGATGAATATTCACAGAAGTTAATAATAAAAAAAAAAAAGATGAAATCCAGACACAACACTTAACAACAGTTTTTTCTTTTTTCTTTTTTTTTTTATGATGGGGGAACCACCCAACGGCAAAGCCCTTATAACTCACCCATGGAACCTAAACCCCCGGGGAGACTAGCACAGCAACCCACCGCCATGGCCTCCCACTTAAATCAGAGTCTGATCCCAGGGGGAATCAAACCTGTGACATGGGGCTCATGCACAGTTTGCCCTTACCACTTGGGCTGTCCATGGGTGGGACAACACTTAACAACAGTTGCAATCAACTTAAGAAGTTTCTAAGAGTATTGGAGAGAGATTCTCTAAATAAATCTGCAAAACAAACACATCACCTGCTCTAGTATAAGCGATGATTTCTGAACATTTCCAATAAGAGAAATGATTGATCTGTGCTGAAGGAGGTTCACAACAGCAATTTTCTCAAGCTCTTCCACAACATGGTCAAGTTCCTACATTGAAAAGATTTGGCTAGTTGTTAATAAACAAACAAAACCCATAATTCTAGTGGCATATTTAGCTAGGAGAGCATCTTGTATACAACAGATATAGTAGTTGCTTCCCAAATGCAAAAGAATAATTTGCAAGAAAACTATGAAATGCTTGGAACAAAAGGTACATACAAATAGAAATCGTAAATTGATGCAAGAAATTATAACACAAGAAACAAGATATCATACGCTTGCCTGCTGAATTAACTCTCTGCTCCAAAGCTTTGATGGATCTAGTGTCAAGGAAATACTGACTTCACTGGTAGCTACAACATCCACCGATATGCCCAAATCTTCAAATGTCGAAAATACCTTCAAATACAAGCACCAACCAAATTAAATGATAGTTCAGTCATCAAGAGGAAATAGAGCGCATTTCATGAGTTTTCTCACCTTAGCAAGGAAGCCATATTGACCAAGCATTCTAGTGCTAACAATATCCAGCATAGTTATATTTCGTTTCAAAACAATACTAGTTAATACTGCCTGCAATTGAAGAAAGGAAAAATTAATACCAGTCGGGGTTTTCCATACAACAGTTAACAACACTAAATTGTTACAAACCTTACTCATATCTCTTGTCCTGGTTATAAGAGTACCTGGAGCGTTAGGATTGTAAGAGTTTTTAACCCTAACAGGAATATCGCCTTCTCTGGCTGGTCTCATGGACTGTGGATGCAGTACCTGCAAAAGTGAAAAGAAAATAATTTTGCTAAGGTTATCTTTTGGAAGTTATCTTTTGGATGTCCAAGGAACACTCAACTACTGCACAACACAACCTGAATGAATTCACACGGCTTCATCTACTAAAAACAGCTTAGCTAGAGAACATTGCATAAATTTGAAGATACGGAGGTTTAGTGCAACAAATTTATTTTGTTCAAATAATCTCAAGTAAATGGAGCAAAGAAATTCCAAACATAACAATACAGCATGTTTGGGTTCAAGGCTTTTTAAAAAAAAAAAAATCAAAACTTTCAACTTCTTATTTTTTGACAAGTAAAAAAATTTTCAACTTCAATTCATACATCTATAAATGAAAAAATCAATATATTTTAAAAAATCATCTAATTATTTGCTTAGTTTTCTGTGGAAAAAACACAAAAACCAAAATAATGTTCACAAAAGCCCAAAAAACAAATTTCAAAAACTTATATTCAAACAACTTTTCAGATATACCTGTCTACTTTCACAAACTCCACTACAAAACACATCTCAAAGAAATTTAATCCAAACAAATTCTCTCTACTATCCACTTTCACTAAATCCAATAAAAACACATCTCAAACTTTGTTGGACGGAGTTTGAACTTTTAGCAAACAAACAAGCAAAGTAAAGGCAAAGCTGTACTCCACAACTTGGCTGGGTAATAAGGTATATGATCATGATACCTGAGCACCAAAATATGCAAGTTCAGCAGCCTCTTCAAATGTCAAATATGGCACGGGTTCTGCTTGTGAGTATATGTTAGGATCACACGTTAAAACACCATCAACATCTTTCCACACCTGTAAAGGATCGAGACTTTTTTTATATTAACAAAGAGATGCAACTTACACAAAAACAAATTCCATAATCCTGTTCAAATTTTGCATAGATACTTTTACATGCGTTGTGAAAAGAATAATAGCTGCTATGCACTTAATTTGGCACTATCTAATCATTTGTGTCTTTGTCTACATGCATACTTGTGTAATAAATATCTTTCTCCAAGCATGTACATGCAGTTTTATTTTATTTTATCCTTCACAGACAATAAAGTAACCTTATGCATTTCCCAATTCCACCCCACTCATCCCTTTAACATCTGAAGCTGTGGCCTTGTGGCTCATCACTTAGGCATCTGCAAGTGTCATGGAAAATTTCAACGTGCAAACTGTATAAATCTCTGCACTGACCTGTATCTCTCGCAATCCCAATGCTTTACCAATGGTTGTGGCTGTCAAATCACTGCCACCCCTACCCAATGTAGTAACTGCACATGACCTCCAGCCCTACAAAAAGGAAAACGAAATAGTAGTAACATTGAGAATCCTCACAGGAAAGTCTAGTTCAAGTGGAGTCACACTCTTGAGTTCTCCAAATAAGGATAATCAACAAAGCGGCTGGACAGTAAAAAAAAAAAAAAAAAAACCTTTCCAAGGAAGCCAGTAACAATTGGTATTGCAGGATCACAAACCCAATCACCAAGTAACCTCTTTGCAACAGCGGGATATGTTGCTTCCAAAATGTCAGCATTTGTGAAATCATCTGTGGTTATAAAACCAATCTCAAATGCATCATACTGCATAAAAGAATAATTCTCTTATCAAGAATGGCTTTTTACCAAGATAATCAAAAAGCAAATCCAGGTCTAACCATGTTTTTGAAGGAGTTAAAAGATCATGTACCAGTTATTAGAGAATACTGACTTGCTAATTGCATTAAGAGTAGACAAGTATTGAGAAATAACATACTTGGCGAGCTTTAGCACCAATTTTATTCAAATATGCTGCAAAGATCCTAGTGGACATGCACTCTCCAAATGAAACTAAATAATCTTTTGTTCGTAGAGTCAACTCTTTCATCATGGCAATTCCCTTCAGAAGCTGCTCCAATTCTTCTAGGTGTGCTGCAATTTTTTTTTTTTTTTTTGAGATACAAAACTGGTTAAGCCATAGAGACAATAATAAATTACCATCCTCTAGTCTTTTATAATTCTTCTAAGTGTGCTGCATTTTTTTTAGATACAAAACTGGTTAAGCAATGGAGACAATAATAGTCCAAAAATAAAGAGAGGTTGATACAAGTACTTTAACCTGTTCCTTGAGGATAATAAAACGAGAAGTGGGACGTGGCATGGCTCAAGTCCCAGGCTGGGATTAGCTCTTACACCATTGGTATCGACTCAAGAAAAGCCTAAGCTACATCTAGTCTTATACCCAAAAGGACTAATCCAAGTTACAATATGGGCTTTATTGGAATCATTATAAATACCAAGAACTTCTCTTTGTCAAGCAATGTGGAATCCAGTTCAACAAACTTTTGTTCATCATACTCCCCGTAGATGTGGGTTATTACATTTTCATTCTTGACTTTACTCAAGATGTCTAGAACAACCAGAACTCTCTGCCACCTTTGTTCAAGTTTTAAAGACATAGATGAGCTTCTTCTGTTTCTGCATAATAATCTCTATATATTATAGGATAAAGCTTTCCTTTGAAAATATGATGTAATGAAATACTCACCTAAAATATATTATAGGATAAAGCATTTCTTAAGGGATTAGTGATAGGGACAGCTCTTTTACAACTTTTTTACAACTTCCTTTTAAATTAATGGCATTTTTGCAAAATAATGATACTCTTACAACTTTGTTTCTACAAAAATGCCCTCCATTTAAAACATAGTTGTAAAATAGTTGTAAAAGTTGGTCGTGCCTTTATCATTTCCTTCTTGAGGTTTACTCTCAACCAGGAATCTCAACTTGATCACCAAGCAGACAAGTTCAAACTAACTAGCTAAAGTAAACCACGCTTAAGCAACTCACCAGAAAAACACACAAGAATACAAATTGTGCATTAGGATTTTATTAGCAATTCTAAATGCAAATGATAAAGGCCTATAAGTTCATTGTATACATGGTGTTCTATATCAAGATATCATAGTACGTAATGGAGCTCTCAAGTATGAGGACCCATATTTATGTATTCGAAGCTACCTTTTTCATTTTTTAGAGTAAATCTAGTTTTAAAAATTAATTCTACGGTGGTGCTACCCATGTTTGCCATAGCTTAATATGTTTTTCTTTCTTTCTTTTCATTTCTATTTGAAGCTGCGTATGAAGCAAAGATTAGATACTCGAGAAACTGACAGTAACAAAATTTCTCACATCATTTATATTTCATACTACTTCCCTTTTCAAGGCACCAATTTTAAAGAAGACTATTTAACTGAACCCTTCAAGACATATTCAGATACAGATGCATATTAATATCAAGAGCATCAAAATAGGACATAATTATTGTGCAACGCAACCAAGCACAACTATTGCATGAAGACGCAAAACTGAGAGTATATATAGACACATACTACACAATTATATGACTTGTTTCATTACACCTAACTGGATTTAGTTTTCACTATGTGACTCAAGAAAGTAACTCACTTGCAATGACAGACTTGTCTATTCCGAGTTCTTCCACGGTCCTGAATAAGAAAAAGCGCCTAGTCAGACCAAATTTATTATATGATTACGGTTTTTTTATGACACGTAGAAAAACAGGACGAAAATCCACTATTCTGGCCTGAGATGCAGTTCTTTTATAAAGCTCAGCTCATCAATACTTGATACGTTGGCAACACCACAGCCGACAGCCTTTTCTCCAGCCTAACACAAAAGACGGAACCATTCCATTACGAATTCTTGAATAACACGTTACCAAAATTGAAAAACGGAAGGAAAACATAAAAAGAACTATGTGTACCAATAAAAGCTTATTAGTCGTCTTTCCCATCGCCGAGAGAACAACTACCGGCCTCTCCTTCGGAAAGCTGAGTATAAGTTCAGCAATCTCTCTCATTCTCCTCGAGGAGGCCACTGACGAGCCACCGAATTTCATGACACAGGTCAACCGATTATCCGCTTTGCCGAAACTCTGATTCTCGGTTGCCTTCCTCTCAAGAACGTCTACCATCGCTCCCTCGCAACTCACCTTCACGACTGTGCTTGTAGAACAAATTCTCACAGTCGAATACAAAAAACCAGATACCGAAGCCACGGAAGTAGCAAAACGAAGGCTTTTTGACCATGGAGGCCGGCCATAGAAAGATCTTCTCGATAAAACAGAGCACAAAGCTTCAGCTCCACCAATTTGCAACGCGGCCTCCATTATTAATTAGCTAATGGGTTTACCAAGCTATTCCGAGGATTTGATACAGAGTTCAGTCGCTAAATATAGGAAAAATCTCAAAAGATCTGAACCCAAACAAGACGTTCGCCAAAAATTGCTTCCAAATTCAGCGGCTCGATCTGCACATTCCAACATTCAATCAAGCCGTTCAAAAACGAACCAACAAATCATAGAAAAGAAAAAAGATAAAAACGTATTTTAATAGGAGTTAATATTGCGCGTGTTGGGTAGTAGGAGAAATTGAAAAAGGAAAATAGAAATGCAACCAAAAACTTGAGAGGATAAATCAAGCAAAGAGATCAGAAAGAACCTTGATAACGAGCTGCAAAGCGGTTCCAAAAAGCAGAGCTTGTGGAAGAATGTAGAATGAGAAGGAAGAAGGAGAGTAAAATTGAAAGTGACAGAATGCGAGAGGAATGCGCGAGACGGACTAAATAGCCGGCGGCGCCTCCCACTTCTTGTTCGAGAGAGAAGACCGTTTGAATGGCAAAACGTGTTTGTTTACTTGGAAAATAAATACATACGCACAGTTCGCAGAGACCGGAGTATTTTTATTATTGAGCCTATAACCCACGCAATATTGTGTACGAGGAAAGATTGAGGCCGCATTTTATAGTCAACAATTTTTAGACGATTTATAGGACGGGTTAAAATAGTGTATTTGAATAAAGATTTATATCGGTTTATATCTTTATTTATATATAAGAAAATAAATAAAATTTAAAAGTTATAATAGTTTATAATGAAGTATTACTTTTAAAATAATTATCACTCTATAAACATAACACTTCAAATTTAATGAAGAGAATATTTACTTTTATGAGTAAAATATTATATCATAATCATATGACTCTGCTTAAAATATAAAATAATATAAATAGTGAATTAATATTTTTGAGTAGAGTCTTAAATCGATTTATATCTTATATGTAAGAAAAAAAATTTAAAAGTTACAATAGTTCATAATGAAACATTACTTTTAAAATGTTTACAACTTCATAAACATAATAATTTTAAATTTAATAGATATAACGTCTACTTTTATGAATATAATGTACGTTGGAATTATATGATTTCGCTTTTATATATAATAATAGATTTTTTTCTTGGTCTAAGGTTTTGGTATTGAGGTGATTTTAAATAATCCATAAATAATAGTAAAATAATAATAAAAAATTAATAATAAAATATTGAATAATACTGTAATATAATGCATGTAATCCATATTTAACGTATAAGATTAATGTTAGATAGTTAACTCAAAACTTTCATGAGATTTGCTCGTTGTATACCTACTACACAAATCAATTTTATAGCGTAATAAATATTTATTTTTAAGTAAGCATATAAGATTTTATTGTTCTATATATTTATTTTAATAAAAGATCCCATTTGGAGATAAAATTATTATCAATACTGTTGTTATAAATATCAAATAAATAAATAAAGCAATTCATTATGTGATGTATCACTCTTTTGTAGATTATACTAAGAGAGGGAAGTCTGTGGGTATGTTTTATTTCTAACTCTTATTTTATTTGATTATATTAAATAATATGTAGTACATTTATTACTATTTGATGATAAAAAAATATGTAATAAACAATTATTTAATGGTGATAATTGTACAACATCTTACTTAAGAGATGAAAGTAAGATAGTAATGTCACATCTTACTTAAAAGATGAAAGTAAAATGATAGTATGATATATAGAATTATTATTTTTTTAAATGTTAAACCCATCACAGATCCATCACTATAATTTCAATTTCTCTCCTCAAGCGCTCTCTCTCTATTCGACTTCAAGAGAAATTTATTTTTTATTTCTTCAATCACTCTTGCTTGGTTATTTGAATGCAAGTCGGGAGTTGAATCCGATTTGGACCTCTTATCTGTGGGCGCGTAGATACCCGGCCCATTATTATTAATTCACCCTTTGTTTTTGTGGCTGTAGGGGTGGTGCTGGCGGCATGGTGAATTAATTCCCCGAGACTTGAAAAAGTTATAGTGTTGCGTGGACCACAGTGTAGACAAAATTATCCGGTGCGGTTACTGTCGTTTGCACTATAGATACTATATATGCGGTTTATTAATTAAGAATTAATCTTTGCATCATCCTACACATCACATACCATAATTTTTTTTATTTTTTTTATTTGTTTCTCTTATTAAATGTGTATTATATAGATGATGAATAAAAAAATATAAATGTTTCAAGAAGAGTAAAATAAAAAAAAAATTGAAAAAAAATAAAAAATAAATAAAAAACACATTAGTGTGTGGTGTGTAGGATGATACATAGCATTACTCATTAATTAATGACTAATAAATAATCAGCTTACTCGCGAGTCATGTCCTCTTTTCTCTGTCGTATTAATTTATTTTATTTTTTAAAATAAAAAGCTGTATTTATATGTAACGATGTATATTACAATTAGACAAACAAGAATCATGAGTTGATAGAAATGGTAAATAACGATGTTAACTCGGTTTAAATTGATTGCTTAAGTTTGAAGAAATCCCTGCAGCTCGATTAGCAACGCATTGTGCTACTACTACATTATAATAATAATAATGCCCAGGAATTTCATTAAACTTAGAGCATCAACACACTGCGTCTCATTAGTCATATTATTGTTGTTGGAAGTTTTTCTTTTTCTTTTTCTTTATACTTACCAGTGTACGTAAGATCTAGTAAAAATATCAGCTTAACAGAGTTGTTTCACGAAGCAATCAATAAAAGATATAAAAGAAAATTCTATATACCATGTCATATTGTTATCTTATTATGTAAAGTGTAACACATTTATCATGATTAGATTATTTTTTATTGAATAATTACTAGAGTCACATCATACCATGGTAGCCTGCAGAATCCAAGGGTACTACTTTGATATGCTCCCTCTCCTAGGAGAGCATCTAGAATGGAGAAAGATATGCAGAAGATTAAAGTCAAGCAGAAGAAAGCACCAGTCAGAATGAAACGTAACTAGATGCATGCTTTAACATACTTGAATATTAAAAATATACATGTTTATGTGTGTTAGATTTATATTTTAATCATATAAAATGAGTTTTGTTACTTGTTACTTTATTATTAGCAAGATGAAGAAGATATATCAGTCCGGGACACGTGCATAAATTTATTTAGCCCATCAGATCATGTAGATATCACCAGTTCTGGAGAAGTGTAGGTATATTAATTGTTATATTTTAATATTTGAGTTGCTTCTTGCAAGTGAAAGAAGTAACCATCTGACTAATAATATTTTCGATATTGTTAATCATCAACGGCCTATTCAAGACAGTTCAATTTTTTACAGTAGTGGAACCCAACACTAGGAAACAGTGATTGGAAGCCAAGAAAGTGTAATAATCGTAAACTTTTCATATTTTAATTATAATAGTTACATTAGATTAACACTTCATATTAATCCGTACAAATGCAATTTAGGTTAGATGGATCACAACCGGTGCAACATGGATTGGATTTGTCACAACTGAAAAAATGATATTGGCAAATGCATTCATGATGAAATTGTAAAATTAGTGACTATTATTATAGTTTGTGCCGCTTGGCATTAAGATAAGAAGTAAACAGGTGATGTGGTTTTGTATGGTCAAAACATATATGTACAATTTATTTATGCTAGAAATCTGATTCTGGAATGGAATTTCCAATATAACTTGTTACTTTATGCTATAAATCTGATTCTGGAATGAAATGTGCAATATAACTTGTTATTTTATACTATAAATTTGATTTGGGAATGTAATGATTCGGGAATGGAATGTGCAATATAATTTGCTACTTTTATGCTAAAAATCTGATTCTGGAAAAGAATGTGCAATATAACATTTATTTAAAGTTTGAGGCTATACTTCGATGTTTTTATTAAAAAAAAAAACATGGTACTGTAAGTCAGTGGAACCCAAAAGGAAAACTATGCTAATTTTCAAAAGGCAAATATGCTTAGAGGATCAAAATCATACTCAATGCCAAAATCTTGCCCTAATCTAATTCTTTGCATGGGATTCTCTCGTCACTTTTGCAACCAACTTTAATGTTATTACTATAATTCTTAATAATTATTCTCTTCCTTTGTTTCAGTGTATGGTATGCCTCTAAACTAGAGTCTTGTTAAACAATGGAAAATAAGATTACAACGCCTTATTTGGATGCAAATTACTTCAAATTATTTAGCACCTGCAAACCTAGTTGTAAAGAACTAGATTTGGGGGATGACTTGACATAATTCCGAACCTGAAAGTGTTGAACAGTGGCCAAGACACGCATGAAACATTGGCTTGTGTGTGTGGTTCCTAGTTTTAATATAACCAAAAGAAAACATGTTTAAAAAAAAGCGTATGCAGCTATCAAGACTCCATTTCGATTCATTAGTTGCTTTCAATTCAAGTTGCTATCTTCTTGTTTTGGATAAACATAAAACTTTACCAAATTAAGTCACAATGCACGATTTAATATATATGGAGAGTAGATAAATAAATTGGATAATATCAAACACGAAACCTATGATCAATGACTACATTGACTCGAACCTTTTTGCTTTCAAAAAAATGAAATATTAATCAACAAACATCAACAAAGAAACCACAAAGAAACATTCTGAATTCTACAGAGAAACCTCCTCCACAAATCGTTCAACTATGTTTAATATCTAAGCACTTGATCCAATACAAAATAAGCACTAAAATCCTAAGAAAATTAGAACCTTAGCTTTCACGAAAAATGATATTGAAAAGTAACACAAACCCACCAACCAAATCCCATGTTTCCAAGGAATGAGACACCAAATCCATAGCTAATCTTCGGTGAGAATGCAAACTATATAAGTCTTGAAATTCAAAAAAAAAAAAAAATATTGCAAGAGTTTGAAGAAATTGCTTGCCTTCGGGATAACTGGGAAAGGAGCAAGGAAGGAAGAGAGGAAACATAGAGAGGGAGGGAATGATATAAAAATAAAAAATAAAAATTGAGGGGAGTGAAACAGTTCATTTCCATTCTGCCACATCATCAGCCGCTTACGCAACGTTTACCCGGGTCGATTAAATGTAGAATTTTTCTAATAATAATGCCCAAGGATTTCATTAAACTTGAGCATCAACACAGTGTGTCTCATTAATCGGATTGTTGTTGTTGGAAGTTTTTCTTTTTCTTTATCCTTACCAATGTACGTAAGAGTAAAAATATTAACTTAACAGAGTTGTTTCATGAAGCAATCAATAAAAGATAAAAGAAAATTCTATACACCATATAATATTTTTATCTTACTATGTAAGACGCAACACATTTATCACTATTGGATTATTCTTTATTAAATAATTATTCATTATCTAATAGTGATAAGTGTGTCAAAATCATTTTGATCAATTGACAACATCTTAATTTTTCACTAAAAAACCCAATGATCAAATTCTCCTCCCTCATAGATAACAAAAATAGTGATAAATATATCATGTTTTATATACTGTGATGAAAGTGAGATAAGAGTTTGGTATATAACATTACTAAAAAAAAAATTGACAAAATTTCAAAATTTTTTTATAATTTTTATACAACTATGTATTAAATGAAGATTTTTTTATAAAATAACTTATACAAATAATATTATTTTACATAAATATCTTCAATTTAACATATAAAAAATGTTCCATGACAATAAAAACATATAAAAATTGTGAAAAAAATAATAAATGTATCATTACTGGTATATAAAAGCGAATGACGAATGCAGAGATTTTCCATGAAGGGCTTATTCGCTCAGACGCTTTTTGGTCGTATGAGATTGGAGAAAATAAAAATAAAATATAGAGAAGAGGAGGGAGATGGAGAGACAGAGAATGAGAGATTATAAAAGCCATTTCGTTCTAGCATCCTCGGTTTTTATCGTCTTTCATATAGATGCGAAAGATTTTATTCCCAAATATGATAAAAAACTTGAAGCAACACAACTTTGCCAACCTTTGAAGCACGCCTACAAGCTTCTAAGCATTAGCTGACCGACTTGACTTGGGTATGTGCGCAGCTTTACCAACAAGACCCAGAAGCAAATGCATTTACAAACTAAACTAGTCGAGGCACAGCAGTAACAGCGCTACAGTTAGTTCCTCCATTGTAAGCGGCCGTATTCACCAAGTACTAGAGTCACATCATACCATGGTAGCCTGCAGAATCCAAGAGTACTGCTTTGATATGCTCCGGCAACACATCCTGTCCTTCCCTGCATTGCTGATGAACAGGGGACAAAAATAGTCAAGTCTTTGGATGACCATAATATGACACGAGTCATATGACACAGCCATGAAGATGCAAAAATTAGCCGAGCTGTCAAATAACTTTCTTTTTATACACCAGGCCGCCAGGGTATGCCAAAAAATTATTATAAGTAATTCATGTGAAGTCCAATGTACGTGGACAACCAGTTGTACTTTGCATGAAAATCAGGAAAAATAAAATAAAAAAAAAAAAAAAAACAAAAACCTTATCTAAGCAATGAGCGAGGGAAAAAAGCCATCATTTCGGGGATTTTGTTTCACATCAACGAAATTTGCTCCAATACAGAGGACAGAAAACTTTCAGCTCAAGCAACGGGGGAATAAAGTCTTTCGGTCCTCTATTATTATTATTATTATTATTATTATTATTATTATTATTATTATTATTATTTATTTTTTAATCATTCATACATAAATATTTTTTAATTTTAAGATCTCATTTAGATTAAAAATTAATCTCAACCCATTTAATTATTATAATTTTTTTAAATCTTCACACAAAATATAAAAAAAAATTTAACTTTTTCAAATATCAAAACAATAATAATATTAAAAAATAATATTATAACAATATTTTATTTAACTTTCAATTTTCTTCTCAATTTACTCTAAACTTTTTCAAACTTCTAAATAAAACGCAAATAACAATTCAACATTTTCAAATTATATATTAAAATAATATTAAAAAATTAACAATTATATTTTTATTTACCTTTTTCCTTTCATTTGTCAAAATTCAATAAAACATCTTATCTCACTACTATTTACAAATTTTTTATCACATCTCTTCGTCCAAACGAGGAATGAAAAAAATGCAAAACCAGCACCACACAAAATGTTTGGCGTGCTTCATAACTCAAAAAGGTGAATTGTGTAAAAAGAAAAATTCTTTTCATCAGCCACTATTCATTATCTCACACCTCATATTTTATGAAAAACACTCTCATACCCTATGAAAAATACTCCTACATCCTATGAAAAAAAACTATAAATACAGGATGTGATAGTGAATAGAGATTGATGTATAAA
>QEOT01002282.1:291927-308469 GCA_003123785.1 Pterocarya stenoptera | reverse complement strand
AAATAAAGCCCCCCCCCCCCCCCCCCCCCCCTCCCCCCCCCAACACAAAAAAAAATGCTGGACCACGCAGTGTGTAGTACAAGTTGATAGACAGCATTACATTGTAAATAGGCAGCAGATCCTTTGACAATTTGTTTGCCCCAAGGGGAACAAACACATATATCAACGCATTTGCTGCTAAGATTTTGTTTGAATTTAGAAAAATCAAGTTCATAAAATTTTGTTAAATGTAAAATTGTGATCCCTGCGGGTCTATTACAAATGTGTTAGGACTCCACTTCTGAAGGTTTTTTCCATGTTAGCCAAACTAAATTGATGCAAGATGAGATGTATAGACCCCAACAAACATTTTCAGTTCATTCATGTTTACGACTCAAAATCAACACAAATACTTGCATCCATATCCTTATGTAGGCGAGAGTTCACAGCACATTTACAAACTTACAAGCATAAAGCAATTGACTAAAAGCCTGAAAATGTCAAATTGGATGCACACTTCAAGTGAAGTTTACCCTTGCATGCTGGCTTTTAGGGCTTGGCAAGGAGCCAGGATAAAGTTCTTCCTTGACACGACAGGGAAGTGTAGGTGGAGTTGGCGTTGAAGGGTGAAAGCTTGTAGAAGGTGGCAGCAAAGATCCAGGTGGGGATGACTCCAGCTCATTATGGAGATCATTGATCCTTTGCAGAAGCTCCTTTAAGTAGTCAATGGCATCCCCAAGTATCGAGGCTCTATCCATCTGTGAACAAATAAGTATATAATCTGGAGTATGAATTAACAAAATCTGAAAAGCACCCAGATAATGATTGCCAAAGAACCTCAAATGCTATGCGGTTGGAGATGATAAATCAATTCAAAAACTTAAATTAGTTTACTTCAAGTTTTCAACAGAATTTGAGATTGCTTTGTGTTATTTGGTTGAGAGGATAACAAGGGACCTAATTCTCAGCGTTTCTTGGCCGAAGACAGGATAACAGACTGTTTGACTTTAACAGGCTCGTTGAGAATTCATTCCAAACAATTAAACACAGACACAAACGACATCCAGACTCCAGGTTCTTATTTCTCAATGCGAAATACGGGCCATCTAAAATGAAGTCATATGATAACTACTAGCCAGTACATATGATTGAAATACAAGGCAAGGTACTCAAACGAAGCAAAGTCCAAAATTATAATACCTCAAATTTAAAGGACAGGATCACTTTTTACCTTGCTAATTTTGGGTACAACAGACCTAAGCATGTAGAGCCTATCATTAAGCTTCTTCCTCCGCCGCCTCTCCGCCATCAGATTCTTCGCTGGAAGCCCCTTCTTCTTTCCCTTCTGATCCCTACTAGTGACAGTACTGTTGGCATTAGAATTTCTTCCGCCACTCTTAACATCCTCCTCCTCCTTAACGCCACCTTCGAACTCATCCGAATCGTAATTTAAACTCGAAACGTCGAGGCTCGCTTCATCAACGTCGCCCGAAACGTCACTCTTCTTCGTGCTCCGAGTCTTCAAATTATCCGTGTCTTCGCTGAATCTCGAACCCGAAACCTCCAGATTCCCTGACTTTCCAGCGCCTTGTCTAAGCGCCGCTCGCTTCTGAAACAAATTGGGTTGCGAACCCCCTTGAGGGAAGACCTCGAGCGGTCTCAAAACCTTTCCTCTGTTCAGATACAGAGCACTGCCTGAATTATCAAAACCCTCGAAACCCATGGGGCTAAACCCGGCACCGATTCCTGTGGCGGTGTCGGATGCCGGCGGCAACCGAGTTCGTTGAAACTCAGAGGCCGAACTCAGTTTGGGAGCACCAATCTGTGGCTGAGAATCCAAGGTTGTGAAGCCCATCATGGCAGGGGAGTTCGAAGCAGCTGGATTGAACAGGCCGAGAAGCCCGGTCTCGAGGCCCAAGTCGAAGGCATCGTCAAAAGGGTTGGAGCAAACGGCGTTGATAAGGGAAGAGAAGCAAGAATTGTTGGGCAAGAAGGGAGGCTGTGACTGTGAAGGGTCGAGGCTGAAAGCCTGTGACGGAGAACAGGAAGAGGACGAGTCCAAGGGCTGCAGAATAAGGTTATTGTTGCCGTTTGGGTTCGAGCAGAAGCTTATGTCTCTGACATCTTGCGGGTTTGGGAGGCCCGGGAGATGGTTATGGAGGTCCTGATAAGGTGGGTTCAGGGCGTTGTTGTTGATGTACCAGTCATTCTCGAGCATGGACTTGAAAGAAGAGAGAGGAAGAGCTAGACCCATATCGTCGTCCTTGTTGGGCTCGCCTTCATTGTTGGTTCTGGTCCACGTCGAGGCTGCGTCTTCTGCTTCTTCACCTCCTCCTCCTCCTCCTCCTTCGATCCAAACAACACCGTTCCTAGACCTCGGTAGCATCTTTCCCTGCGTTTCTCTTTTCAAGATCAAGAGAGTTGGTGTTTGAGAGGTGGGTGAGTGGGAGAAAAGGGGCAGTGTCTTTTTCTATGGATCAGAGTTCAGAGAATCATTTTTTAGATGAAAGAGGGTGAGATGCGAAGTTTGAACGTCATGGAATTGTGATGCTGAAAATAAAACGAGTGGAGAGCGGCGTCTGCTTGTGTAGCGGGTTTTATCTAAGGTTGTCTGCTAGCTCTGACTCTATCTGCAGTAGAACTACTGCTGGCCGATGCGATCTCTCTGGTTTTTTTTTTTTTTTTTTAAAATTAGTTTGCCTCTTTCCCTCCTTAATCCGTAGGAAGGGCCATGCATCTAATCAATCTCCAATATAAGCCCAACCCTAAATCAGAACTGTTTGTCGTTATTCGGATTGAATGCATTGTGTAAACACCTCTATGTGTGTGGTGTTTTATTTTAAGAAATAATTATTAGTTTATACGACGATAAGAAATATGATCGTGTCCACGTTAGTGTCGCATAATTTTTTTTTTTTAAATATGAATAAATATAAAATTTATATAACAAAATTAATTTTTTAATAATTTTTAAGCGGTTATATAGCGATTATATATTCTACGTCTGTATATAATATTACTCAAATTATAAACACATCTTACATACGTACGTACGTGTATTTTGTGAATAATTTAATGGCACGCATGATGATATTTTGTGTGGCACATGAATATTCATATTTTATAAATGCCTAATTATTTTTCATCTCAAGATTGTAGAAGTCTTATCTTTTAATTTTTTTTTTCCCTTCCTAATTCTATGATTGTTAATTTGTAAAAAGAGACGGAAGAAATGATGAGGTCGTGAGATAAATTAGATATCAATATATAGCAATTAGCAGCTGAAACCAAAAAAAAAAAAAAAATGATAGGTGAGATGTATATGTTGCTTTCCTTAAATGAAATCACAAATAAAGACGATGCATTTTCTCAATATCCTTCGATTTTACTGCATATATCATGCATGCCTTATCTTGAATGATGCATGAATTTATGTGAGACAGATCAGTGTACTCATGGCGAGTTCGATGATGCATGTAGCTAGGCCAGCCGGGACCAGAAGTAAAAATGCAAGAATGAATCGACACTACAAGAAAATTGGATTTTTAGGACCATTTAATTGCGGCAAAAATACCATTTAGGATCAAAATAGATTCATTTTAGCTGTAAATAATCATTTCGCTGAAATTAATTGGCTGCAAATAAGCAATTTTCTTGTAATGCGATAACTTTAATATATAATATTGTATTTATGTGTCTACCGGCCGGCCACCAATTGGAAAATATATATATGCAAATGGTTTTTGTTTTATATTTATTTTTTTTATAATCATTCGATAATTTTAGGTTTGCTGGCTTTCATGTAAAAATTTCATGGTCAGAATTAAATTAACTAAATACATGAAGTACATGATCAGGATCATATGCATGCATGCACATGGTTAATTAGTTACTAGGACATTACTTTCAGATCATACCACAAATTGATACTGCAACATTAATATATAATATAATATATATATATAGAGAGAGAGAGAGGTGCATGCATATATCATATAATATGCATGCTGTGGTCTTGAAAAACAAGTTCCATTTGCCATTTGCATCATATATTATATTATATTATTTATATGCAAATATTATTATTGCAAAAGTAAGACTTTGGAATAAATTTTGGAGAAGAAAACCCAAGTTTCTCGTGATTCCTTTCCATTCACCGCACCTACTTTCCAATGAAACAATTGAAACTCCCATCCGGCCTGCTTTTGAATTCCCTCTCCTTCAGAGAGGTCAAGCCAGCCTGCTTCCCGGCCTCTCTCTCTCTCTATCTCTAAACCACCAGATTCCACAAAGTTCAAGATCATCTCATTTCTGCCAACAAAGGGTACACGAACTCATATATAGCGAGTAGCTTTCTCTGTTGGTTTTCAGTCCTTTTCATAATGAATGACAAACTTAAGAGAGACCTTTAACTGACGGCCACAAGCGATATTTGTGTGTGTATGCATCGTTTTTAGAGTGATAAAGTTCCAAAGTTTCGCAAAGCCGCCGAACTGGCTGCGGTTACGTTGTCAAACTTAAATTTACAGACAAAAGCTAGCGTTGGTGTTACGTACGTACCCTCGGTCTTTTTTTTAATTATTACGAGTCTATAACCCGCGCAATGCGCAGAATGTTATTTATGTTGAATTTTATAATTCTAAATAATTCATTAATATACATAATCATTTCCACAACTATTAATAAAATGTATATCAAATATATATAAAATGGAGCGTGCATATATAAAAGAGTTCACTTTACCAATAAGTATTTCATGGTTAATTTACAATATTAAAAATGTAATACATATATATACGCATATATATTGTTGTTCAATTTAAAATAATGTAAAATAGATAGAATTAATATGAGACACGATTGTTCAATCAGTATTTTTTCTTTATTTTTCTCCTCTTGGATGATATAACCTGTGATTTATAATCTTCTTCCTTTGTATTTGAGTGGATATCGAAATCGATGTCTACAACAATTTCTTGAAATAAGTATTTTAATCATTATATTTCTAGTTGTACCTATGTACCAAGACTCATTTATGGATGGTGAGCAAGATGCCCCACGAAAAGGTAGGCTCAAAGAGAGATGCCTTATATATATGCACCTAAGATATTCTCTAGCAGAGTTCAAGGACACTAATGCGGTAATGATAATTATGATCAACATACATTGATAATTAAACTTATATTATTATCAATAAATTTAAGGTTGAAAGACACTAATAAGGTGAAATTAATGTTTCACTTAACACTTCTTTACACTATATATGGATCCAATATTTTCGTAGTATATATATAATCATGTCAAATCCATGGATTAATGATAATCTTTGTTGCATTAGGTTATAAAATCGTGAAGCTTGAAATTTAGCTGATCTGGAGCCACTTTTAAGTACTCGCACTTATGTGTGTGAGCAAGTATTAAGATTTCATAACCCTTTAAAACTGTAGTAAATATTTAGCAACATAGAATGAGTGAAGAATGCAAGAGAAATAAAATACTGAATCAACATTACGAAAGTTTAGAAATTTCAAGAAATTTTCAGAACTTTTCAGAAATTTTCACTGCATTTAACCTCCTCATACGAAGGTTTTAAAGGCGCGCAATTTTTCTTGCATTTTCTTTCTTCCACATGCAGTTTCAAGCGAGGAATTATGTCATAAATTATCATTTATTTTCATAAAAAAATATCTTAATAAAACACATACCAAACTGCCACAAAAAACCCAAACCATTACAAACTGGAAAAGTTTTCAAGACCCGTTTATATGTTTAGAACTGATGACCATGTCAAGATCTCCTTACTATGACTGTAACTGTTTCAAACAGTCATATGCCTATCAATTTAAAACTTTCTAAGACCAAACTTGCATTTAAAAAAAAAAGAATAAAGAAATGAGACGGGTAGAATGGCTTACATGAAAAAAAAGTATGAGAGAGAGAGCATAAGAAAAGAAATGTTAGGCATATGACCAGGATATACAATGCACATAAACACATCTATCAACTTGTTTTTAGAATAGGAAATACCAATGCATTTTAGGAAAACAAAAATATCATTTAGGAAAATAATAAATCATTAGCCAGGATCTGAAACCAAAATTATTGAGATGAGGTCACGCACCTTCACAACCGAAACACACTTGAATGCAAAAATATACAATGGCTTGTCGTCGTGGTCGAAGTGGCATTGATTTGAGAGAGAGCGAGCAGAGAAGAAAGTGAAACAAAGAAATGTAACTTTCCAAAATATATACGACCGAAAGAGTGAAAGAAAGAGAACCGCTTCGTATTTTCCTCTTCGTGTAACGGTTGCCTCTTCAGTAGCAGTTTATTTTTTGATAACGGTTGCCTCTTCCCTTAATTTCTAACAGTGCTCACTTGGTGCAACTCTCTCTTTGCACCCTTTCAATTGTAACTCGCATTTTATCCAAAAATCACTGCAAGTGGAAGGCTCTGTTTTTTACCCACAAAAACAGAGGATTTTCTGCATTGGAGCCCAACAACGCCCGTGACCCTCCACTCCTAGAAACCTACGATAGTTGTTTATTTTTTGGCTTTTGTACGTGCTTTAGCTAGTAGTGAAGGACCTGCGACTTACACGGCCTGGGGCGGCAGGTAATTGACTCCATTTTTATTTTGTTTGTTGTTATTGTGTTTTAAAACCTTCCACCCTTTTTTTTTTAATGATCTGAAGAGCATATTTTATATATATATAGCGTTTGGATGTACGATACAGTGATTTCAAGTGGTATTTCAATATAATGGGTGCTGCAGCTGCTTGTCTTTCTCCGTGACACAATGGAGTTGCCCAATGGGTTCCCAGGCCAGCGGCGGTACGTGCCTGATCACCTAAGTGTCTTCTTCCACGATGGTTTCTGCATCACGTTCTACGCATATCATCACCCAAGTGGCTCTTCAAGTATGCTTTCTACTTGGCCTGCATTTCTGGGTCTTTTGCATTGTAAAGGTTAGTTGGTATTTCTCCAGCTTTCTAAAATCTTTTCATGCTTGTGGGTAGTGGATCTTTTGGCTTTTTAAGCTTTGTTTAACTAAAGTTACTGAAGTTGCAGCGTTTCCATTGAAGCGGTAGCTTTTTAACTCAAGTGCGAGCGTCTAAAATTTAACACCGACTAATGCGGTATGAATGCCAAGTAAGAAGCCAAAACTTGGCTTTTATATAATTAAATAGATTAGTCATTAGTTCCATTCCAGATATCGTAGTTACAGACCATGCAACAACAATTAAATTAGGATACAATAATCATGATACGTTAATAAAGGGCACTTTAACCACTGCTCTTTATGATCCTGATCAAACATTTTGCTTCAGTCGACGCTAGTGCTCTACCAATTTTTTCAAAGAATGACCATGGTACGAGACGAAAAGAGTCTTCAAAGACGTCACTGACGCCAAAGGCATGCATGCACCAAATAGAAATTATACATTGTTCTCTAGCAACGTTTCTCTCAAACGATATTGCACACAATCATGAAAACTAGCATAACTCAAGAATGGCTCAATTCATGTTCTCTCCTTTTGACTCTTCATTATCGATCACTTCAGTTTGATCCGCTCTTTCAGGCACATGCATCCACTATCAAAAAGCAAACGGTGTAACTCCGACAGGTCGCGTCGTCCAAAACGATAAGTGTAAGTTTAACATGATATTTGGGAAACATGGTTGCATATCTTTGCTCTAAAAATCCGATGTTCCAATTTTCAGGCTTTTGCCTCTTAAATGTTTTGCGTTGATGAGGGACAGTCAAAGTGAATAAACCAATCTCATTTGATTAAGGGTTACTTGAGAGACAGAGGTATATTGAAGAAGGTATTGCGTCCTTCATTTGAATGATATTAATAGGGAATAACAAGTTTTTGACGACAAAAGTAATTGAGAATCGAATCAAAGTGAAGGGCCGCCAGTTAGAAGATTTAATGGTACTACCAAATGTGCCAGAAGCACTACCGTTACCATGTGTTATGGGCGGGACATGAGAGGCTATGTGTTGGATACAGAGATGGAGAAAAATGTACAGTGGGATGTTTGAGTTTGGTCAGTTGTGGGGTTTTCTTTTAATTATTACCGTTTATTTCCTTGTAATGTTATTGTTTTATTTACCAAGTTGATTGGGTCAGTCCATGGCCGTGGAATGGGTCTTTGGGGTCTGTTATACATTTCGTTTGGGAGTCGATGATTTCATAATGTATTTAAGTTATTCATTAATGATGAAATACATTATCTTTTCCCACACAATTAATGTGTGACGTCTGGATGTTATTTGGTTCCTCAAATTGTCAAAATTCTCTGCTTTATATTTAATATTACTACGTTCAAATATAACATTATGAAAATAGGACGTTGAAGTGTCATTGCATGAGATCGAAGGAGCTACTTGAACGAGAGAGATCCATATTCATCGAGCACATGAATCGCAACCACCACTTTAATCATGCGATAACATCGTAAATACTGGATGGAAAAGAAATAACATACTTTCTACAACTATTTGAGAACCCAAAGAAAGATGGCATACAATTTAATGGTAAATATAACAATCATTAGAATATGACAAAACTAACACCAACCTATATAAATAAGACAATAACAAAAATAATTGTAGATTTATTTAATGAGTTGAAATTTAAATCTTAATTTATATTGCACTTGTTTATTTAGGAATAAGAACGATAGGTATTTTTTTCTACAGTTTATCGTTAAAAATGGTAGTGTTAATTTTATTGAAATTAGTTTGCAATTTCTCAATGTAAGTGCACATAAGGTATTCGGTGAAATGCCCGAATAAGATTTTAAGAATAAAAACAAGTGTAATTTCTGATTTGTTGATTTTGAAGGGAAACCATATTTTGTATGTTAAAACCATATTTCATATATAAGATGTGTTAGAATTGGAACTTGTAAATGATTTAGGCCTGGTTTGGATAGCAAGAGTATTTTTTTCATATCATCTCATCTCAATATCAAAAAAATCATAAACACAAATATTTTTCAATTACTAAATTATTATAATTTTCTCAAACTTCCAAACAAAACATAAAAAAAGATTCAATATTTTCAAATTTCATAAGAAAAATTATATTAAAAAAATTATTTTCTAATAATATTTTAACTTTATAATATTTTTATTCAATTTTTTCTCTCATATTTTCCAAAACTCCATAAAACATTTTAACTCAAATAATTTTATTACTATTCACAAACAATCTCACTACTATTCACAGATCATCTCATCTCACTACTATCCAAATAGAGCCTTAGATTGATGACTGACATTGTGATTGATAATGAATTGTTTCATCATTTTTTTTTAAAAATTTCTCTATATATTGTTCAACATAATCTGTGCTCTTGGCGTACATGTTAAAATTAATATTGCTAATTAAATATGTATACATGACACGCCGAAATTGACATTAATCGTACGTACATGAAATTTCTATGATTTTTTTTTTTTTATAAACATTTTTTATCTATAAAGAAATCAAAACCAAACCCAATGTGCGGCGCATCAGTTAGCAAAATTAGCTTTGGAAACAGATGAGGAATTAGTATGGATTGAAAATGGTCCATCGATCGGAGATTTTCACACTCGTAATACAGGACAAACTTTGTATTCCTTGATATTAGTCTTGCGATGAATTGATACATTTACATAAATTAAAAAATAAAAAATAAAATAAAAACACCAATGTGCGGGATAAAGGTTAGTGTATATAAAAGCTCTCTTGTATGTAATGTAGGCAGGCAAGTTGGGAAAAACAAGTTAGGGTCACTTATGTTTATGTATAGAGGGGTAAGCTGGTCATTAACATTAGCGTACGTTGCTTTCGTGATCCATATTAAAATGTAGCTAACTTTTTTTTATTTTGTACTGACTACTGGATCAGTTCTTTTTTCTTTTCTTTGTTTTTTGGCGCAATTTGACTACTATTTTATATATGAAAGACCCAATACATCAAAAGGTGTCTAAAGCAAATAACATAATTATATAGATAAAAGAGGTGGATTTTTTCTACTGTGAAATGCCAACAAAGAAGGTGAAATTTGGATTAAACGGATATTGTCATAGGCTTGCGTCCGCAAGCCCATTGCACCAAGTTGTGTGTGCATCAATTCGTAGAACGATGTATTTTCCTAACTATCCATGCCAATCCTTCTGTTGTACAAGATTGGATCATGATTCCAACCATTAGTGATATCAAGCACCACCTCCTATCTTTGGAGTCCCCTTTCAGTAATACTTTTTGCAAGCCCAGTTGCTTTCCTTTGATAACTGCCATCAAGGCTGCTTTTGCTTCTCTTAAGTTTGGACTAACGCTGTAGATGAAGTCAATAATTGCATAGATAACTTCTCCTGAATCATTCCAACATATGGTTGCTATTATGGACCCTTGGTCCCTTACTACCACATCAAATCTGATGCGAAAATGACCAACTGGATGCCTTGCTTCAATCTTTAATGTTCGATCATTAACATTTGCCCAAGCTACTAAATGTTGTTGGAATTACATTGTTGATCTTTACTTTGGTAGGAAGAATATTGTGGTTTATTTTTCAGAAAAATAATTTCAGTCTATCATGCACTTTCAATTTCTATAAACTCTTCCAGTTGAAAGGCTGATTGTTAAGATTAGAAATGTTGTTTTCATTGACCAGGGCAACATACGCTGATTTAACGGAAAATTTTTTAGATGAGTGATGAATCCAATTAATCTTATCTTGAACATCTTGGAAATTATGATTGGCCAGAGGAATTTTTTGGCTTTCTCTTGAAGAATGTTTCGAGAAAAGAGTATTGAGGAAAAGAACATTCCAACGTCTTGGTTCCTCTAGAATAAGTTCAGAAACAGACATGTTTAAATCAGGCTCAAGATTGTTATCGGGGTTTGGGTCAGGAATGAAATTGGAAATGGTACAAATCCAGGGATCAGTCCAAACCTTAGTAGAGATTCCATTATTAATTTGGTGACAAACGCTAGATCGTAGGAAATCTCTCTGTTTAAGCAAACTTTTTTAGAATCGAGAGTCAGAAGCTTTAGGAGAAACTTCCAGGAAGGATTTAGAACCAAGGTATTTTTTTGAGATGACCTCCTTCCAAAGACTAGTTGATCCATTGAAGAGAGACTAAGCATGTTTTGTGACCAAAGCATAATTAAAAGAAGACATGTTTCTGATGCCAAGTCCTCCCATAGATTTACGGAGGCAAATGGATTTCCAAGATTTTGGAGTGAATTTCTTTTTTTCTTTATCTTCGAACCCCCACCAGAATCTTCAAAAGAGAGAATCTTGATTCTTTGTTATTGCTTCAAGGATTAAGGATGAGAGTGTAAGACATAACATAAGAAGGAATAGAACAAGCAACGACTCAAATGAGAACGGTTTTTACAGCTTGAGAGAGAATTTTTTATTTCCAACCTTGGAGCTTATTTTGGACTTTCTATATTAATTCCACATAATTTTTTCCTATCAATTTGAATGGAGAGAGGTAAGCCTAGATATTTATAATTTGAGGGAAAAATTCTGAAGTTGAAAGAGCTTTTGACCTCATTGATGGAGCCAAGAGTGGTATTTTTACTAAAATGAAGATAAGATTTGCTTTCATTAATGCTTTGGCCAGACCATTGATTGTAAACCTTCAGGCAATCAGATAATTTTTTAGCATTAATAGATGTGGCTGTCCCAAATAGAAACAGATCATTGGCAAAAGGGAGATGGGTAATGAAAGGACCACCTCTAGAAAGATTGATACCCTTAAGGTAGTTGGATTGTTCTTCTTGAGTAATGAGTCTAGACATAACCTCGGTACCTAGGATGAAAAGGAAGGGCGATAACAGATCCCTTTGACGTAGACCTCTGGAATGATGAAAGTAACATTGCGGGAAACCGTTAATGATGATAGAATAGGTCACCGTGGTGATACACTCTTGGATCCAATTGATCAATTGTTATCTAAAACTCGTATGTTTTAGGATATCAAGAAGAAAGGACCATTCCATGAAATCTAATCAAATGCTTTTGCTATGTCGATCTTAATGGCCATTTGTCCATTTATGCCCCTTCTTTTTTTCATGCAATGGAAGATTTCCTAGGCCAAAATAGTGTTGTCTTGAATAAGATGCTCAGGTAAGAAAGCAGATTGGCACGGAGAGATGATATTTGGGAGAATGATCTTGAGTCTGTTAGCAAGAATTTTTGCTGTAATTTTATAGCAAACATTGGACAGGCTAATGAGTCCGAAATGATTAATGTCATTTGGGTTGCCATCTTTTGGGAACAAGACTAAATTAGTGTGATTGAGTTCTTTTAACAATTTTCCATGTGTAAGAAAACTATGTACTGCATCAATCAAGTCAAATTTAATAACTTCCCATAAAGTTTTGTAAAACAGACCTGTGAAACCATTTGAGCCGAGTGCCTTGGTGGAATGGAGTTTTTTAACAATGGAAGCAATTTCCTCTTCATTAGGGATTTTGCAAAGAAAATTATTTTCTTGATCAGAAATTTTCCTTAGAAATAGAGATTCAATGTCAACACGAGATGTAGGGTAAGAGGAGGAAAAGATGGCTTAGAAATGATCTTGAATCTTGGAAGAGATTGTTGTTTGATCAGCCGTCGAATTGTTTCTTCCTACCTTGAGACAATCAATATTATTTCTACGATGTCTGATAATAGAGGAGGCATGAAAAAATTTTGTATTAAGATTAGTGGAAGTAAGCCAAGTTATTTTGGATTTTTGTCTCTAAAGAGATTCATCTCTAAGAAGCAACTCATTGATTTTTTCTTTAAGATCGGCTTCTAAAGGGCTAGATGAGGATTTAACATCTTGATCTTGGAGAGAGGAAATATTAGACATTAAATCTTTGAGATTGGTTTGAATATGGCCAAATGATTTTCGGTTCCATTCCCTGATAGCTTTCATGGTGATTTTTAATTTCTTTGAGAGGATGAAACAAGGTGTTCCCATGAAGTGAGAATTCCAGGCTTATTTGATAATCTTGAATATAGAAGGATCTCAGAGTCAGAATTCTTCAAATTTAAAAGATTTGGGATAAGTCTTCCTTTTTATTGTGTCTAAGAGAATGGGTGCATGATCCGAGGTTACCTTAGCAAGGATGGTAAGGATGGCTTGAGGGAACAGATTAATCCAAGGGATATTAGAAATACCTCTGTCTAATCTCTCCTTAATCAGATGAGGAACTAATCTATTATTGGACCAAGTATATTTAAGGCCCGAAAAACCTAGGTCCTCGAAGCCAAAATTCTCCATGAAGAGTTTGGAGGATTGAGTAAAGGGGTGACCACCAGATTTTTCGGATTGGCAGATGATGGAATTGAAGTCTCCTATGATTAAGGATGGACCGAAAAATGATGATATGATACCAGAGAGAAGGTCCCAAAAAAATTCCTTTCTTCTATAAGATGCAGGATAGTAAACCAAACTGAAGAGCCACAGATAATGACTGGGATTAGAGTACACCAAAACAAAGATAATATTACTAAAGTTATGTACAATTTCTAGATCGACACCAGGTCGATACATGAGCAAAAGACCCCCCATTTTCCAGTAGGGGGAATACAAGAAAGAAGCATAATCCAACATATTAGCAATACGTGCACATTAATTGGTAGCTATTAAACATTCTGAAAGGAAAATAATATCAGGGTTCTGGACCCTAATATTTGCCCTGAGTGATCTGACTGCATGAGGCCGGGCAATGCCTCGGCAGTTCCGAGCAAGAAGTCTCATGGTGCATTTGGTGGCAGTGAGGACCTTGCTACATCAGTCATTGGATTCATAGGGAATAGAGTGATGGTTTGAGATTGAACCTTGTTACCTGTAGCCTTCAAGTTCTGAGATTGCTATGGTGAGTATCTGATCACCGTTGAACTCCTCTTCTGTTGCTTTCTTGGAATCCAATTTTTCTTTAGCTGCTGGATTTCTCTGTTTCGGATAGAAATCGTTGGGTTGGTTGTCCCATTTTTTTCTTCTTGATCTCTAGCTTTTTCTTCGATGGACACTGGAATGGTAGTACCTTGCAGATTTTTTTTTTTTTTTTTTTGGGATTAAGAAAAAGGCTCATCTCTGCAAATGGAATTTTCCTCTTCTTTGTAGAATTACTTTGGGTGAGGGTTGGGTGTTGAGGCTCTATGGTGGATGAAGACATTTTTGTTTATGGTAGGGTTCGAGTCAGAGGGGGAGGATCAAACTGGGTAAATGTAGTTTGAAGATCGGGATTGGTTGGATTGGGTTGTGGGTAGGGGAAAAGATATTGGTTGGGCTCAGTTGAATAGTGTTGATTGCAAAACATGCCTTACCTGAGGGGCTAACCAAAAGGGAGATGTTGTGGCTTGGGTTATGGAACTTGAATGGGTTGTTTTTGTCTTTGAGTTGAGAAATGAAATGTTGGATGAGTGATGGATTGGACTTAGGTTCGATTGAAATAGGCCCAATGGGTTCTTTACCAGACTTTTGAAAGCCAAGCTTCACTGGATTGAGAGGTAAAGTCAGAGGGGTATTGTGTTGGTTTTCTATATTCGAAGGGAAGTTGTTTAAGGATGGGTGGGACACGTGGAGTGACAGGGGGTCATCAGTAGACAAGATTGTTGGTGAAGCAGGGATCAAATTATTAATTGTGAAGTTTTGGCTGCTCATCTTAATTGGATCTGAAGCCTTTGTCTGGTAAGTTGAAACATTACCACGTGGTGATATGCCTGAATCCTTGCACAGTGATTTTAAGAGAACAGTATTACCCTTTAGGGTTTCTCCTTCTTCGCCTGGCTTTGTAGAGAAAAGCTTCTCGATGCAAAATTCCTTCCTTTGGCCTTCATCAGTGTTGACAATAATCGCGTTTCCTTCCTCAAGATGTTCGACTTTGTTGCTCTTTTTTACTGGGTCATAGGATCTTGGTCCTTCATGATACATTGGGATGACTGGTTCTCTAATATGAACTGACGGGAGGGTAGGCGGAATGAAATTCATTTGGGCTGATAGATGTAAGGCTTGGGTACTCTATTGGTCTCTTTAGGGTTCTTCGAAACGCATCTGTCTTCTTAAGTCTTGGGATTCCACTCTCATCCAAAGACCAAAGAAAAGTTCATCAACGGGATTGAGGTAAATGTGGCATGACTATAGAAGATGACCAATTCTTCCGCAACCATAACAGAATTCCAAAAGCCATTCGTATTTAAAACTGACCTCTGCGGATTGTTGATTGGGTCGAGGAAGAGTGAACCCTTCATAAAGGGGTTTTTCTGTGTTGATTTCTACACGGATTCTGAGACATTGTTTTACCCTGTTGATAGGAAGAAAAACTTGGTCAATTTTGAGTAAATAACCCAGAACTCTACCTATTTTTTCTGCATTGTCTTCGATCATCATTTCAAGGAGTAACTCATATATTTGGATCCAAAAGGCAAAGTGGATTAGATCAATTTCTTGAAGATTTAAACCTGGAGGTCATTCTTTGATCACCTTATGATAGCCCTTAAAATTACAGGGCCTTTGTGAAAAAACTCTGTTTTTCACAATTAGTGATGAAAGGGTGAAAAGAAAGACGTTGGGTCCTAAATCTTCAATAGTGAGTTCTTGAATGAAGCTCCATACCGCACGGATTGTGGAATAAAAAATATGCTTGTTTAGATTTTTGGAAGAGACCAACTTACCGATCAGTGCATAGTTTGAGATATTTGCAGCTGAAATTGTTTATGGAATTAGAATAATGTCATCCCAAATTAAAGCTTTTGTGCGTTCAATAAGTGATTCCAGACTTTCTTTTTCTTTTTCTGTTGAAGGAGTTGGTTGAGTGAGGTTTGGATAGAAATGGTTGGTGGGGTATTGATGGCGATGGAGTTCAGTTGTGATGTTAGGTAAATATTCGTAAAGGTAGGTATCATAAAGGGGAAGATTACTAAGAGGAGAAAAAAACTCAATCTTCAGAGAGAGCATAATTGGTTCCTATGTGAACTGGTTATCAATCTTGTGGACTTACTGGATCAGTTCTTATTTATTTTATACTTCTCTCCCAATCAATTAAAATATAAATCCATCATACATAGTCGTACTGATTCAAATCAGGACACCATATTTTCCTCTCAATTCACGTTGGGCTTGACATCCAGAAATCCTGGGCATACCCTTCTGGATATCTCATCTCATTTCACATATGGTCCATTGAATACGAGACTCTTCTCTTGATATGGATACTGCAGTAGTATTACGTGTTATGTAAAATTATAAAGTTATTTTTATTATAAAATAAATTTAATATATTATATAAAATTATATCAATTTATAAATTTAGAAAATTTGTTGTGCCTGTAGCATTTTATAAAGTAGTTAATAATATTGTGATAACCGTTATTTTTTATTTGTAGTGACGAATTTAAAATATGAGAGAGATGCATATAAATTAAATTTTATAATATTTATAATTATTCAAATAAGTTTTGATAGACAACAGTAAAATTTAAAAATAACTCGTTGTAATATGTGAATCTATCATGTTTTCTCAATTAACATTTATCTATATCACTTTTGTTTTAA
>QEOT01002282.1:272461-286188 GCA_003123785.1 Pterocarya stenoptera | reverse complement strand
TTTTTTTTTTTTTTTTAAATTAGTTTGCCTCTTTCCCTCCTTAATCCGTAGGAAGGGCCATGCATCTAATCAATCTCCAATATAAGCCCAACCCTAAATCAGAACTGTTTGTCGTTATTCGGATTGAATGCATTGTGTAAACACCTCTATGTGTGTGGTGTTTTATTTTAAGAAATAATTATTAGTTTATACGACGATAAGAAATATGATCGTGTCCACGTTAGTGTCGCATAATTTTTTTTTTAAAATATGAATAAATATAAAATTTATATAAAAAAATTAATTTTTTAATAATTTTTAAGCGGTTATATAGCGATTATATATTCTACGTCTTATATAATATTACTCAAATTATAAACACATCTTACATATGTACGTACGTGTATTTTGTGAATAATTTAATGGCACGCATGATGATATTTTGTGTGGCACATGAATATTCATATTTTATAAATGCCTAATTATTTTTCATCTCAAGATTGTAGAAGTCTTATCTTTTAAAATTTTTTTCCCTTCCTAATTCTATGATTGTTAATTTGTAAAAAGAGACGGAAGAAATGATGAGGTCGTGAGATAAATTAGATATCAATATATAGCAATTAGCAGCTGAAACCAAAAAAAAAAAAAAATGATAGGTGAGATGTATATGTTGCTTTCCTTAAATGAAATCACAAATAAAGACGATGCATTTTCTCAATATCCTTCGATTTTACTGCATATATCATGCATGCCTTATCTTGAATGATGCATGAATTTATGTGAGACAGATCAGTGTACTCATGGCGAGTTCGATGATGCATGTAGCTAGGCCAGCCGGGACCAGAAGTAAAAATGCAAGAATGAATCGACACTACAAGAAAATTGGATTTTTAAGACCATTTAATTGCGGCAAAAATACCATTTAGGATCAAAATAGATTCATTTTAGCTGTAAATAATTATTTCGCTGGAATTAATTGGCTGCAAATAAGCAGTTTTCTTGTAATGCGATAACTTTAATATATAATATTGTATTTATGTGTCTACCGGCCGGCCACCAATTGGAAAATATATATATGCAAATGGTTTTTGTTTTATATTTATTTTTTTATAATCATTCGATAATTTTAGGTTTGCTGGCTTTCATGTAAAAATTTCATGGTCAGAATTAAATTAACTAAATACATGAAGTACATGATCAGGATCATATGCATGCATGCACATGGTTAATTAGTTACTAGGACATTACTTTCAGATCATACCACAAATTGATACTGCAACATTAATATATAATATAATATATATATATAGAGAGAGAGAGAGAGAGAGAGAGAGGTGCATGCATATATCATATAATATGCATGCTGTGGCCTTGAAAAACAAGTTCCATTTGCCATTTGCACCATATATTATATTATATTATTTATATGCAAATATTATTATTGCAAAAGTAAGACTTTGGAATAAATTTTGGAGAAGAAAACCCAAGTTTCTCGTGATTCCTTTCCATTCACCGCACCTACTTTCCAATGAAACAATTGAAACTCCCATCCGGCCTGCTTTTGAATTCCCTCTCCTTCAGAGAGGTCAAGCCAGCCTGCTTCCCGGCCTCTCTCTCTCTCTCTATCTCTAAACCACCAGATTCCACAAAGTTCAAGATCATCTCATTTCTGCCAACAAAGGGTACACGAACTCATATATAGCGAGTAGCTTTCTCTGTTGGTTTTCAGTCCTTTTCATAATGAATGACAAACTTAAGAGAGACCTTTAACTGACGGCCACAAGCGATATTTGTGTGTGTATGCATCGTTTTTAGAGTGATAAAGCTCCAAAGTTTCGCAAAGCCGCCGAACTGGCTGCGGTTACGTTGTCAAACTTAAATTTACAGACAAAAGCTAGCGTTGGTGTTACGTACGTACCCTCGGTCTTTTTTTTAATTATTACGAGTCTATAACCCGCGCAATGCGTAGACTGTTATTTATGTTGAATTTTATAATTCTAAATAGTTCATTAATATACATAATCACTTCCACAACTATTAATAAAATGTATATCAAATATATATAAAATGGAGCGTGCATATATAAAAGAGTTCACTTTACCAATAAGTATTTCATGGTTAATTTACAATATTAAAAATGTAATACATATATATATACGCATATATATTGTTGCTCAATTTAAAATAATGTAAAATAGATAGAATTAATATGAGACACGATTGTTCAATCAGTATTTTTTCTTTATTTTTCTCCTCTTGGATGATATAGCCTGTGATTTATAATCTTCTTCCTTTGTATTTTAGTGGATATCGAAATCGATGTCTACAACAATTTCTTGAAATAAGTATTTTAATCATTATATTTCTAGTTGTACCTATGTACCAAGACTCATTTATGGATGGTGAGCAAGATGCCCCACGAAAAGGTAGGCTCAAAGAGAGATGCCTTATATATATGCACCTAAGATATTCTCTAGCAGAGTTCAAGGACACTAATGCGGTAATGATAATTATGATCAACATACATTGATAATTAAACTTATATGATTATCAGTAAATTTAAGGTTGAAAGACACTAATAAGGTGAAATTAATGTTTCACTTAACACTTCTTTACACTATATATGGATCCAATATTTTCGTAGTATATATATAATCATGTCAAATCCATGGATTAATGATAATCTTTGTTGCATTAGGTTATAAAATCGTGAAGCTTGAAATTTAGGTGATCTGGAGCCACTTTTAAGTACTCGCACTTATGTGTGTGAGCAAGTATTAAGATTTCATAACCCTTTAAAACTGTAGTAAACATTTAGCAACATAGAATGAGTGAAGAATGCAAGAGAAATAAAATACTGAATCAACATTACGAAAGTTTAGAAATTTCAAGAAATTTTCAGAACTTTTCAGAAATTTTCACTGCATTTAACCTCCTCATACGAAGGTTTTAAAGGCGCGCAATTTTTCTTGCATTTTCTTTCTTCCACATGCAGTTTCAAGCGAGGAATTATGTCATAAATTATCATTTATTTTCATAAAAAAATATCTTAATAAAACACATACCAAACTGCCACAAAAAACCCAAACCATTACAAACTGGAAAAGTTTTCAAGACCCGTTTATATGTTTAGAACTGATGATCATGTCAAGATCTCCTTACTATGACTGTAACTGTTTCAAACAGTCATATGCCTATCAATTTAAAACTTTCTAAGACCAAACTTGCATTTAAAAAAAAAAGAATAAAGAAATGAGACGGGTAGAATGGCTTACATGAAAAAAAAGTATGAGAGAGAGAGCATAAGAAAAGAAATGTTAGGCATATGACCAGGATATACAATGCACATAAACACATCTATCAACTTGCTTTTAAAATAGGAAATACCAATGCATTTTAAAAAAATAAAAATATCATTTAGGAAAATAATAAATCACTAGCCAGGATCTGAAACCAAAATTATTGAGATGAGGTCACGCACCTTCACAACCGAAACACACTTGAATGCAAAAATATACAATGGCTTGTCGTCGTGGTCGAAGTGGCATTGATTTGAGAGAGAGCGAGCAGAGAAGAAAGTGAAACAAAGAAATGTAACTTTCCAAAATATATACGACCGAAAGAGTGAAAGAAAGAGAACCGCTTCGTATTTTCCTCTTCATGTAACGGTTGCCTCTTCAGTAGCAGTTTATTTTTTGATAACGGTTGCCTCTTCCCTTAATTTCTAACGGTGCTCACTTGGTGCAACTCTCTCTTTGCACCCTTTCAATTGTAACTCGCATTTTATCCAAAAATCACTGCAAGTGGAAGGCTCTGTTTTTTACCCACAAAAACAGAAGATTTTCTGCATTGGAGCCCAACAACGCCCGTGACCCTCCACTCCTAGAAACCTACGGTAGTTGTTTATTTTTTTGGCTTTTGTACGTGCTTTAGCTAGTAGTGAAGGACCTGCGACTTACACGGCCTGGGGCGGCAAGTAATTGACTCCATTTTTATTTTGTTTGTTGTTATTGTGTTTTAAAACCTTCCACCCTTTTTTTTTTTAATGATCTGAAGAGCATATTTTATATATATATATAGCGTTTGGATGTACGATACAGTGATTTCAAGTGGTATTTCAATATAATGGGTGCTGCAGCTGCTTGTCTTTCTCCGTGACACAATGGAGTTGCCCAATGGGTTCCCAGGCCAGCGGCAGTACGTGCCTGATCACCTAAGTGTCTTCTTCCACGATGGTTTCTGCATCACGTTCTACGCATATCATCACCCAAGTGGCTCTTCAGGTATGCTTTCTACTTGGCCTGCATTTCTGGGTCTTTTGCATTGTAAAGGTTAGTTGGTATTTCTCCAGCTTTCTAAAATCTTTTCATGCTTGTGGGTAGTGGGTCTTTTGGCTTTTTAAGCTTTGTTTAACTAAAGTTACTGAAGTTGCAGCGTTTCCACTGAAGCGGTAGCTTTTTAACTCAAGTGCAAGCGTCTAAAATTTAACACCGACTAATGCGGTATGAATGCCAAGTAAGAAGCCAAAACTTGGCTTTTATATAATTAAATAGATAAATAGATTAGTCATTAGTTCCATTCCAGATATCGTAGTTACCGACCATGCAACAACAATTAAATTAGGATACAATAATCATGATATCAAAAAAAAAAAAAAAAGGATACAATAATCATGATACGTTAATAAAGGGCACTTTAACCACTGCTCTTTATGATCCTGATCAAACATTTTGCTTCAGTCGACGCTAGTGCTCTACCAATTTTTTCAAAGAATGACCATGGTACGAGACGAAAAGAGTCTTCAAAGACGTCACTGACGCCAAAGGCATGCATGCACCAAATAGAAATTATACATTGTTCTCTAGCAACGTTTCTCTCAAACGATATTGCACACAATCATGAAAACTAGCATAACTCAAGAATGGCTCAATTCATGTTCTCTCCTTTTGACTCTTCATTATCGATCACTTTAGTTTGATCCGCTCTTTCAGGCACATGCATCCACTATCAAAAAGCAAACGGTGTAACTCCGACAGGTCGCGTCGTCCAAAACGATAAGTGTAAGTTTAACATGATATTTGGGAAACATGGTTGCATTTCTTTGCTCTAAAAATCCGATGTTCCAATTTTCAGGCTTTTGCCTCTTAAATGTTTTGCGTTGATGAGGGACAGTCAAAGTGAATAAACCAATCTCATTTGATTAAGGGTTACTTGAGAGACAGAGGTATATTGAAGAAGGTATTGCGTCCTTCATTTGAATGATATTAATAGGGAATAACAAGTTTTTGACGACAAAAGTAATTGAGAATCGAATCAAAGTGAAGGGCCGCCAGTTAGAAGATTTAATGGTACTACCAAATGTGCCAGAAGCACTACCGTTACCATGTGTTATGGGCGGGACATGAGAGGCTATGTGTTGGATACAGAGATGGAGAAAAATGTACAGTGGGATGTTTGAGTTTGGTCAGTTGTGGGGTTTTCTTTTAATTATTACCGTTTATTTCCTTGTAATGTTATTGTTTTATTTACCAAGTTGATTGGGTCAGTCCATGGCCGTGGAATGGGTCTTTGGGGTCTGTTATACATTTCGTTTGGGAGTCGATGATTTCATAATGTATTTAAGTTATTCATTAATGATGAAATACATTATCTTTTCCCACACAATTAATGTGTGACGTCTGGATGTTATTTGGTTCCTCAAATTGTCAAAATTCTCTGCTTTATATTTAATATTACTACGTTCAAATATAACATTATGAAAATAGGACGTTGAAGTGTCATTGCATGAGATCGAAGGAGCTACTTGAACGAGAGAGATCCATATTCATCGAGCACATGAATCGCAACCACCACTTTAATCATGCGATAACATCGTAAATACTGGATGGAAAAGAAATAACATACTTTCTACAACTATTTGAGAACCCAAAGAAAGATGGCATACAATTTAATGGTAAATATAACAATCATTAGAATATGACAAAACTAACACCAACCTATATAAATAAGACAATAACAAAAATAATTGTAGATTTATTTAATGAGTTGAAATTTAAATCTTAATTTATATTGCACTTGTTTATTTAGGAATAAGAACGATAGGTATTTTTTTCTACAGTTTATCGTTAAAAATGGTAGTGTTAATTTTATTGAAATTAGTTTGCAATTTCTCAATGTAAGTGCACATAAGGTATTCGGTGAAATGCCCGAATAAGATTTTAAGAATAAAAACAAGTGTAATTTCTGATTTGTTGATTTTGAAGGGAAACCATATTTTGTATGTTAAAACCATATTTCATATATAAGATGTGTTAGAATTGGAACTTGTAAATGATTTAGGCCTGGTTTGGATAGCAAGAGTATTTTTTTCATATCATCTCATCTCAATATCAAAAAAATCATAAACACAAATATTTTTCAATTACTAAATTATTATAATTTTCTCAAACTTCCAAACAAAACATAAAAAAAGATTCAATATTTTCAAATTTCATAAGAAAAATTATATTAAAAAAATTATTTTCTAATAATATTTTAACTTTATAATATTTTTATTCAATTTTTTCTCTCATATTTTCCAAAACTCCATAAAACATTTTAACTCAAATAATTTTATTACTATTCACAAACAATCTCACTACTATTCACAGATCATCTCATCTCACTATTATCCAAATAGAGCCTTAGATTGATGACTGACATTGTGATTGATAATGAATTGTTTCATCATTTTTTTTTAAAAATTTCTCTATATATTGTTCAACATAATCTGTGCTCTTGGCGTACATGTTAAAATTAATATTGCTAATTAAATATGTATACATGACACGCCGAAATTGACATTAATCGTACGTACATGAAATTTCTATGATTTTTTTTTTTTTATAAACATTTTTTATCTATAAAGAAATCAAAACCAAACCCAATGTGCGGCGCATCAGTTAGCAAAATTAGCTTTGGAAACAGATGAGGAATTAGTATGGATTGAAAATGGTCCATCGATCGGAGATTTTCACACTCGTAATACAGGACAAACTTTGTATTCCTTGATATTAGTCTTGCGATGAATTGATACATTTACATAAATTAAAAAATAAAAAATAAAATAAAAACACCAATGTGCGGGATAAAGGTTAGTGTATATAAAAGCTCTCTTGTATGTAATGTAGGCAGGCAAGTTGGGAAAAACAAGTTAGGGTCACTTATTTTTATGTATAGAGGGGTAAGCTGGTCATTAACATTAGGGTACGTTGCTTTCGTGATCCATATTAAAATGTAGCTAACTTTTTTTTATTTTGTACTGACTACTGGATGAGTTCTTTTTTCTTTTTTTTGGCGCAATTTGACTACTATTTTATATATGAAAGACCCAATACATCAAAAGGTGTCTAAAGCAAATAACATAATTATATAGGTAAAAGAGGTGGATTTTTTCTACTGTGAAATGCCAACAAAGAAGGTGAAATTTGGATTAAATGGATATTGTCATAGGCTTGCGTCCACAAGCCCATTGCACCAAGTTGTGTGTGCATCGATTCGTAGAACGATGTATTTTCCTAACTATCCATGCCAATCCTTCTGTTGTACAAGATTGGATCATGATTCCAACCATTAGTGATATCAAGCACCACCTCCTATCTTTGGAGTCCCCTTTCAGTAATACTTTTTGCAAGCCCAGTTGCTTTGCTTTGATAACTGCCATCAAGGCTGCCTTTGCTTCTCTTAAGTTTGGACTAACGCTGTAGATGAAGTCAATAATTGCATAGATAACTTCTCCTGAATCATTCCAACATATGGTTGCTATTATGGACCCTTGGTCCCTTACTGCCACATCAAATCTGATGAGAAAATGACCAACTGGATGCCTTGCTTCAATCTTTAATGTTCGATCATTAACATTTGCCCAAGCTACTAAATGTTGTTGGAATTACATTGTTGATCTTTACTTTGGTAGGAAGAATATTGTGGTTTATTTTTCAGAAAAATAATTTCAGTCTATCATGCACTTTCAATTTCTATAAACTCTTCCAGTTGAAAGGCTGATTGTTAAGATTAGAAAGGTTGTTTTCATTGACCAGGGCAACATACGCTGATTTAACGGAAAATTTTTTAGATGAGTGATGAATCCAATTGATCTTATCTTGAACATCGTGGAAATTATGATTGGCCAGAGGAATTTTTTGGCTTTCTCTTAAAGAATGTTTCGAGAAAAGAGTATTGAGGAAAAGAACATTCCAACGTCTTGGTTCCTCTAGAATAAGTTCAGAAACAGACATGTTTAAATCAGGCTCAAGATTGTTATCGGGGTTTGGGTCAGGAATGAAATTGGAAATGGTACAAATCCAGGGATCAGTCCAAACCTTAGTAGAGATTCCATTATTAATTTGGTGACAAACGCTAGATCGTAGGAAATCTCTCTGTTTAAGCAAACTTTTTTAGAATCGAGAGTCAGAAGCTTTAGGAGAAACTTCCAGGAAGGATTTAGAACCAAGGTATTTTTTTGAGATGACCTCCTTCCAAAGACTAGTTGATCCATTGAAGAGAGAGCAAGCATGTTTTGTGACCAAAGCATAATTAAAAGAAGACATGTTTCTGATGCCAAGTCCTCCCATAGATTTACGGAGGCAAATGGATTTCCAAGATTTTGGAATGAATTTCTTTTTTTCTTTATCTTCGAACCCCCACCAGAATCTTCAAAAGAGAGAATCTTGATTCTTTGTTATTGCTTCAAGGATTAAGGATGAGAGTGTAAGACATAACATAAGAAGGAATAGAACAAGCAACGACTCAAATGAGAACCGTTTTTACAGCTTGAGAGAGAATTTTTTATTTCCAACCTTGGAGCTTATTTTGGACTTTCTCTATTAATTCCACATATTTTTTTCCTATCAATTTCAATGGAGAGAGGTAAGCCTAGATATTTATAATTTGAGGGAAAAATTCTGAAGTTGAAAGAGCTTTTGACCTCATTGATGGAGGCAAGAGTGGTATTTTTACTAAAATGAAGATAAGATTTGCTTTCATTAATGCTTTGGCCAGACCATTGATTGTAAACCTTCAGGCAATCAGAGAATTTTTTAGCATTAATAGATGTGGCTGTCCCAAATAGAAACAGATCATCGGCAAAAGGGAGATGGGTAATGAAAGGACCACCTCTAGAAAGATTGATACCCTTAAGGTAGTTGGATTGTTCTTCTTGAGTAATGAGTCTAGACATAACCTCGGTACCTAGGATGAAAAGGAAGGGCGATAACAGATCCCTTTGACGTAGACCTCTGGAATGATGACAGTAACATTGCGGGAAACCGTTAATGATGATAGAATAGGTCACCGTGGTGATACACTCTTGGATCCAATTGATCAATTGTTATCTAAAACTCGTATGTTTTAGGATATCAAGAAGAAAGGACCATTCCATGAAATCTAATCGAATGCTTTTGCTATGTCGATCTTAATGGCCATTTGTCCATTTATGCCCCTTCTTTTTTTCATGCAATGGAAGATTTCCTAGGCCAAAATAGTGTTGTCTTGAATAAGATGCTCAGGTAAGAAAGCAGATTGGCACGGAGAGATGATATTTGGGAGAATGATCTTGAGTCTGTTAGCAAGAATTTTTGCTGTAATTTTATAGCAAACATTGGACAGACTAATGAGTCCGAAATGATTAATGTCATTTGGGTTGCCATCTTTTGGGATCAAGACTAAATTAGTGTGATTGAGTTCTTTTAACAATTTTCCATGGGTAAGAAAACTATGTCCTGCATCAATCAAGTCAAATTTAATAACTTCCCATAAAGTTTTGTAAAAAAGACCTGTGAAACCATTTGAGCCGAGTGCCTTGGTGGAATGGAGTTTTTTAACAATGGAAGCAATTTCCTCTTCATTAGGGATTTTGCAAAGAAAGTCATTTTCTTGATCAGAAATTTTCCTTAGAAATAGAGATTCAATGTCAACACGAGATATAGGGTAAGAGGAGGAAAAGATGGCTTAGAAATGATCTTGAATCTTGGAAGAGATTGTTGTTTGATCAGCCGTCCAATTGTTTCTTCCTAGCTTGAGACAATCAATATTATTTCTACAATGTCTGATAGTAGTGGAGGCATGAAAAAATTTTATATTAAGATTAGTGGAAGTAAGCCAAGTTATTCTGGATTTTTGTCTCTAAAGAGATTCATCTCTAAGAAGCAACTCATTGATTTTTTCTTTAAGATCGGCTTCTAAAGGGCTAGATGAGGATTTAACATCTTGATCTTGGAGAGAGGAAATATTAGACATTAAATCTTTGAGATTGGTTTGAATATGGCCAAATGATTTTCGGTTCCATTCCCTGATAGCTTTTATGGTGATTTTTAATTTCTTTGAGAGGATGAAACAAGGTGTTCCCATGAAGTGAGAATTCCAGGCTTATTTGATAATCTTGAATATAGAAGGATCTCAGAGTCAGAATTCTTCAAATTTAAAAGATTTGGGATAAGTCTTCCTCTTTATTGTGTCTAAGAGAATGGGTGCATGATCCGAGGTTACCTTAGCAAGGATGGTAAGGATGGCTTGAGGGAACAGATTAATCCAAGGGATATTAGCAATACCTTTGTCTAATCTCTTCTTAATCAGATGAGGAACTGATCTATTATTGGACCAAGTATATTTAAGGCCCGAAAAACCTAGGTCCTCGAAGCCAAAATTCTCCATGAAGAGTTTGGAGGATTGAGTAAAGGGGTGACCACCAGATTTTTCGGATTGGCAGATGATGGAATTGAAGTCTCCTATGATTAAGGATGGACCGAAAAATGATGATATGATACCAGAGAGAAGGTCCCAAAAAAATTCCTTTCTTCTATAAGATGCAGGATAGTAAACCAAACTGAAGAGCCACAGATAATGACTGGGATTAGAGTACACCAAAACAAAGATAATATTACTAAAGTTATGTACAATTTCTAGATCGACACCAGGTCGATACATGAGCAAAAGACCCCCCATTTTCCAGTAGGGGGAATACATGAAAGAAGCATAATCCAACATATTAGCAATACGTGCATATTAATTGGTAGCTATTAAACATTCTGAAAGGAAAATAATATCAGGGTTCTGGACCCTAATATTTGCCCTGAGTGATCTGACTGCATGAGGCCGGGCAATGCCTCGGCAGTTCCGAGCAAGAAGTCTCATGGTGCATTTGGTGGCAGTGAGGACCTTGCTACATCAGTCATTGGATTCATAGGGAATAGAGTGATGGTTTGAGATTGAACCTTGTTACCTGTAGCCTTCAAGTTCTGAGATTGCTATGGTGAGTATCTGATCACCGTTGAACTCCTCTTCTGTTGCTTTCTTGGAATCCAATTTTTCTTTAGCTGCTGGATTTCTCTGTTTCGGATAGAAATCGTTGGGTTGGTTGTCCCATTTTTTTCTTCTTGATCTCTAGCTTTTTCTTCGATGGACACTGGAATGGTAGTACCTTGCAGATCTTTTTTTTTTTTTTTTNGGCTCAGTTGAATAGTGTTGATTGCAAAACATGCCTTACCTGAGGGGCTAACCAAAAGGGAGATGTTGTGGCTTGGGTTATGGAACTTGAATGGGTTGTTTTTGTCTTTGAGTTGAGAAATGAAATGTTGGATGAGTGATGGATTGGACTTAGGTTCGATTGAAATAGGCCCAATGGGTTCTTTACCAGACTTTTGAAAGCCAAGCTTCACTGGATTGAGAGGTAAAGTCAGAGGGGTATTGTGTTGGTTTTCTATATTCGAAGGGAAGTTGTTTAAGGATGGGTGGGACACGTGGAGTGACAGGGGGTCATCAGTAGACAAGATTGTTGGTGAAGCAGGGATCAAATTATTGATTGTGAAGTGTTGGCTGCTCATCTTAATTGGATCTGAAGCCTTTGTCTGGTAAGTTGAAACATTACCACGTGGTGATATGCCTGAATCTTTGCACAGTGATTTTAAGAGAACAGTATTACCCTTTAGGGTTTCTCCTTCTTCGCCTGGCTTTGTAGAGAAAAGCTTCTCGATGCAAAATTCCTTCCTTTGGCCTTCATCAGTGTTGACAATAATTGCGTTTCCTTCCTCAAGATGTTCGACTTTGTTGCTGTTTTTTACTGGGTCATAGGATCTTGGTCCTTCATGATACATTGGGATGACTGGTTCTCTAATATGAACTGGCGGGAGGGTAGGCGGAATGAAATTCATTTGGGCTGATAGATGTAAGGCTTGGGTACTCTATTGGTCTCTTTAGGGTTCTTCAAAACGCATCTGTCTTCTTAAGTCTTGGGATTCCACTCTCATCCAAAGACCAAAGAAAAGTTCATCAACGGGATTGAGGTAAATGTGGCATGACTGTAGAAGATGACCAATTCTTCCGCAACCATAACAGAATTCCAAAAGCCATTCGTATTTAAAACTGACCTTTGCGGATTGTTGATTGGGTCGAGGAAGAGTGAACCCTTCATAAAGGGGTTTTTCTGTGTTGATTTCTACACGGATTCTGAGACATTGTTTTACCCTGTTGATAGGAAGAAAAACTTGGTCAATTTCGAGTAAATAACCCAAAACTCTACCTATTTTTGCTGCATTGTCTTCGATCATCATTTCAAGGAGTAACTCATATATTTGGATTCAAAAGGCAAAGTGGATTAGATCAATTTCTTGAAGATTTAAACCTGGAGGTCATTCTTTGATCACCTTATGATAGCCCTTAAAATTACAGGGCCTTTGTGAAAAAACTCTATTTTTCACAATTAGTGATGAAAGGGTGAAAAGAAAGACGTTGGGTCCTAAATCTTCAATAGTGAGTTCTTGAATGAAGCTCCATACCACACGGATTGTGGAATAAAAAATATGCTTGTTTAGATTTTTGGAAGAGACCAACTTACCGATCAGTGCATGGTTTGAGATATTTGCAGCTGAAATTGTTTATGGAATTAGAATAATGTCATCCCAAATTAAAGCCTTTGTGCGTTCAATAAGTGATTCCAGACTTTCTTTTTCTTTTTCTGTTGAAGGAGTTGGTTGATTGAGGTTTGGATAGAAATGGTTGGTGGGGTATTGATGGCGATGGAGTTCAGTTGTGATGTTAGGTAAATATTCGTAAAGGTAGGTATCATAAAGGGGAAGATTACTAAGAGGAGAAAAAAACTCAATCTTCAGAGAGAGCATAATTGGTTCCTATGTGAACTGGTTATCAATCTTGTGGACTTACTGGATCAGTTCTTATTTATTTTATACTTCTCTCCCAATCAATTAAAATATAAATCCATCATACATAGTTGTACTGATTCAAATCAGGACACCATATTTTCCTCTCAATTCACGTTGGGCTTGACATCCAGAAATCCTGGGCATACCCTTCTGGATATCTCATCTCATTTCACATATGGTCCATTGAATACGAGACTCTTCTCTTGATATGGATACTGCAGTAGTATTACGTGTTATGTAAAATTATAAAGTTATTTTTATTATAAAATAAATTTAATATATTATATAAAATTATATCAATTTATAAATTTAGAAAATTTGTTGTGCCTGTAGCATTTTATAAAGTAGTTAATAATATTGTGATAACCGTTATTTTTTATTTGTAGTGACGAATTTAAAATATGAGAGAGATGCATATAAATTAAATTTTATAATATTTATAATTATTCGAATAAGTTTTGATAGACAACAGTAAAATTTAAAAATAACTCGTTGTAATATGTGAATCTATCATGTTTTCTCAATTAACATTTATCTATATCACTTTTGTTTTAA
>QEOT01002282.1:207474-220957 GCA_003123785.1 Pterocarya stenoptera | reverse complement strand
AAAATATAATAAATAATTTAATTTTTTTAAATTAAAAAATAATAATATTTTAATTAATTTTTAACCATTTATCTAACATCAAACTCACTGTCTCTCGCCTCGCGCACCCACGAGATGCAGGAGTCAAGTGCCGCGAGTTTTCCGTACTCGCCGGTTGCTTTTTGGGTTGGTATTTTGGGTAATTTGAGCTCAAAAGCAGTGTGATTTATCTGACAGACCATGACTCATCCCTTTAGTAAAAGACTCTTACTTTGGCAGAGGACTGGGTGGGGTGGGGTGGGGTGGGGTGCTCTCTTCCAAACCAACCCAGGTGGTGATAACGACACATGCATGTTCACCCCCCTCGACGCTCAGAATCCCCTTCATTTCCCCTTCCATCCCCATAAATGACCGTTCGATTGTTACCTCCCCACCCCCAAACAGAACCACGGTTGGCTACTCCCTCAAAAACTCTAACCATGGTTCACTAGCTCAAGCCCTCTCTCGGTGCTTCTTTCCTCCGACCTAGTGTTAAGCCTTTCAACGTCAGGCTCTCCTCTGTCTGTGTATGAGGATGATACTGTTGGGTGTGTGCGTTTCAGAGTGCGAGAGATAGATTGAGATTGGGTCTGAGATTGAGATTTTGGATGAGACAGATGGTTTCGACTCCCTCTCTCTTTTCCTAGAATCATTTTGTTGAGAATTTCTATTGAATGATGGGTGTATCAGATCCTGATTTCTACGAATTTTGATCTGTTTTACTTATTTTCTTAAATTTTTATTTTTCTTTCCTTTTTTTGTGGTCGTTGCAATCATCACTTACTTGATTTCAAAGATGATCACTCAGAAAGCATTTTCTTTTATTTTCTCTCCCGCTTTTTTGATCGAGAAAATTTGAGTTATTGTCTTCTCTTTCCCTCGTTCTCTATATTTTCAGATCTAAGCTATGTGAGAGAGTTTCGGTTTATACACCCCTCTAATCGGCTCTCTTTCACGTAGATCACATCTCATTTGTGATAGGATCTACCCAAATCCCTCCATTTTCTGTCCCGCAAGTCGTGTTTTATAAACCCCGGGAAGTTTGTATTTTTCCGGGTAGATTGTGGGCCTTGGATTGGATGTTAAACAGGGATGAATAATTTTCCGGACGAGGTTTTAGAGCACGTTTTCGATTTCTTAACGTCACACAGGGACCGGAACGCGGTATCTCTAGTGTGCAGTTTATGGTACAGAGTAGAAAGGTTTAGTAGGCAGAGAGTCTTCATAGGAAACTGTTATGCAATCAGTCCCGAGAAACTGATCACGAGGTTTCCGGGTCTCAAGTCTCTAACTTTGAAGGGGAAGCCTCATTTCGCAGACTTCAACTTGGTGCCGCCCGATTGGGGAGGCTATGTGCAGCCTTGGATCAAAGCCTTGGCAAAGAGTAGGATTGGTTTGGAAGAGCTTAGGCTTAAGAGGATGGTGGTCTCGGATGAGAGCCTCGAGTTTCTTTCGAGGTCTTTTGCCAATTTTAAAACTTTGGTGCTTGTTAGCTGTGAAGGTTTCACCACCGATGGCCTTGCAGCTATAGCTGCTAACTGTAGGTAATTCAATTTATTGTTTTTTTATAAATATTTTTGAAGCTGTCTTCGGCGTATATGGTAGGTATCTGGCTTTGTTTTAGTCATTATTTTTTAATTTTTCGACGATGGTTTGTGGATTTTGAATCTTCATATTGGGGTTTCTTTGACCGTCCCTTGTTTATGTGCTAAAGAAGTGTACTTTGGTTAGTTTTTGAAGTGCCTTCATTGGAATGAACAAGATTGGCTTATTTTGTGATTTAGGTGGCTGTTTCTTGTTTTAGGGTGTTTTTCTTTTGCAAGCATTACTTGGACTTATTTTGTCGCATCATGATGTTGGCGTTTGCGTCTCGAGGTAATGGATAATGTTTTTTGGCTGGGAGTTAAACTAAAGAAGCTAAAGTACTTATCCATTAAATGTTATGGCTGCTCCATGCGATTTTTTAAAGTGTACGTGATCCAGATATGTTTCCTTTTACTGCTATTACAAATACTCCTTGTGAGTTGGACTCAACTTTGGGTGTACAAGCTTTCGATTATGCCTCATGCTTCTCAATTTTTGTCTATCACTACGTGTATTTTCTGCTATGATTGGCTGTTCCTTCTATCATCAATAGTTGCTTCCTTGTTTTGGATTATAATTGAGTTTCTGAGACGTGGCTTTTAACTGGGGTATATTTTTTGGTATTGAAAATTTTCCTGCAAGATGTTCTCATGTCTTAATGATCATACCCTGGGGTGCCTTCCTTTTTCTTTTTCCTTGTCTGTGGAAGGGACGGAAGGATAGGTGGGGAACAAGGTTTTGTGGAATGGGGCCGGGAATGGCACTGCAAGGAACCTACACTGGTGGTTAATGGTTAACAATGAATAAACTTGGTCCTGATATGATCTAGATTGTAATAAATGGTTATACTGAGTTTTTGTTTAGAAATTAATCCCTTTTTGTGCTTTCCATTTCCTTTTGTTTCTCCCATCCAGATTTCTTAGGGAGTTGGACCTGCAAGAAAATGAAATTGATGAGCATAGTGGCCACTGGCTTAGTTGCTTTCCTGACAGCTGCACATCACTCACCTCCCTGAATTTTGCTTGCCTCAAAGGAGAAATTAATTTAGCATCCCTTGAGAGACTTGTGGCAAGATCTCCTAATCTCAGGAGTTTGAGGTTGAACCGTGCTGTGCCTCTTGAGACGCTCCAAAAGATACTGATGCGAGCACCTTTACTAGTGGATTTGGGGACGGGTTCATATGTCCATGATCCTGATTCTGAGACCTACAATAAACTAAAGAATACCATTCTGAAATGTAAATCAATCAGAAATTTATCAGGGTTTTTGGAGGTTGCTCCTCGCTGCCTGCCAGCCATTTTCCCTATTTGCTTGAACCTGACCTCCTTGAACCTGAGCTATGCTGCAGGGATTCACGGTTCTGAGCTTATAAAACTAATTCGTCATTGTGCAAAACTTCAGCGCTTATGGGTATGATCTTTAAACCTCTGGAAAAAACACACAAAACTTTTTTATTCTCGTTTTAAACTGACTGACACAACTTTTCATAATGGCTGCAGATACTGGATTGTATTGGAGACAAGGGACTAGAAGTTGTGGCTTCCACTTGTAATGAACTGCAGGAATTGAGGGTTTTCCCATCTGATCCCTTTGGGGTTGGGCATGACGCGGTAACAGAAAATGGCCTGGTTGCTATATCCATTGGTTGCCCAAAGCTTCATTCATTGCTATACTTCTGTCAGCAGATGACAAATGCTGCTCTCATAACCGTAGCAAAGAACTGTCCAAATTTTATTCGTTTTAGGCTGTGCACACTCGACCCTACCATACCTGACCCTGTGACCAAGCAGCCTTTAGATGATGGTTTTGGAGCAATTGTCCAGTCATGCAAGCGTCTTCGGCGGTTATCGCTATCTGGCCTTCTAACTGACCAGGTTTTCCTTTACATTGGGATGTATGCTGAGCAACTTGAAATGCTCTCTGTTGCATTTGCTGGCAACAGCGACAAGGGAATGCTCTACGTGTTGAACGGGTGCAAGAAGCTTCGCAAGCTTGAGATCAGGGACTGCCCCTTTGGTAACATGGCACTTCTATCGGACGTGGGAAAGTATGAAACAATGCGATCCCTTTGGATGTCGTCCTGTGATGTTACTCTTTGGGGCTGCAAGACACTTGCAAAGATGATGCCAAGGCTTAATGTGGAGATAATAAACGAAAATGATCAGATGGAAATCTGTCCCGAGGATGGGCAAAGAGTAGAAAAGATGTACTTGTACCGAACGCTGGTTGGGCCAAGGAAAGATGCACCGGAATTTGTGTGGAATTTATAGGTGCATGGAGGCTGTATTAATTAAAGGCAGTGACATTTTTTCCCCTTGTTATTAAGTAGTTGTACTTCTTATAGACCATCTAATTAAATGGATTTTAGCCCGATGGCAAAGTGTTTAATTTACTGGAGGTATGCTATTTGTAATCTTCGTTATTATTTAAATAGAATTGTGCTTGGTATTGCAACTTTTGTAATTGCTCTCTCTGTGGCTCGCTAGCTAGATCAATCATCCAATTGGCTTTGCCGGCAAGGTTTTTTAAAAGAAAATGACTTAAATGCAATAAATAGTAGGGCTGCACACAGACCTGGCCCGATCAAATTTGGGGCCAACCCGATCCGAACCGAACTGCAGAGGATACGGTTTCAGCTTGACTTGACCCGAGCCGTAAATTTCGGATCGGGTCGAACCCGTTCTTCACTTCTTCCTCCTTATCCTTTTTGTTTCTTCACCCATTCGCCGTCATAATTTTATTTGCAGACTCACGCCCTTCTCTTGCTTCTCTGCAAACACAGTCTCTCCCACGTTGATCGATAATTGTTTGTAATAAATCGAGATTGGGATTGATCCGATGAACCCGAATTTGGTCGGGTGAACCCATGTCGGGTATTTTGGACGGATCGGGTCCAAGCTTTTTATGCACAGCCCTAATAAATAGGTCCTATAAATGTACATAGAACACGTAATATTGTTAGCGTAGAACGGTGATGGTAAAGTGTTAAATTAATTAGCAAATATGGATGAATGAAAGTGGGTATAAGTTATATCCACACCACTACTCGGAGTCGTATCCTCGTCAAGGGCTTTTGTTGCCAGCCTCAAATTCCATTTTGGACTTGAAGAAAAAATCCTTTTTCTCTCTGGACTTCAGAAAACCCAAAAGCTACAATATCTTATCGAAGTCTTATCCTAAATAATGGATATGTATAGTTTTGTTTGGGTAGTGAGATATTTTGAAGTATTTTATAAATAATAATGAAAAAATAATAATAAAATATTAAATAATAATAATAAATGAAAATTAATAATTAAATAATAAATAATAATAAATTATTCTGAAAATATCTTGTCACCTAAACTAGGCCTAGAATCGACATCAAATAAATTAATAAAAATTGGTTGAAAAAAGAAAAACAAACTAACGCGGTTAAGCAACATACCTTTTTTTTTTTAAAGTCAAAGTTTGCGTTCCTTTTTATTCATTTTTATATCCATAGACCATAATGATCTACTTCTAGAAAGGCTTCTTCCAGCACCCACAAGAAACGCGTGGCATTAGTAGCCCGACCCTGGAAGTCCTTCTACTCCATCCACTATATAAATTGAATACAACGACGGTCTGATCCAAATGCAATATCAAAACCCCTACCTTCCTTTCTAAGGATCTTTTCCAAGTTCAAGGCTTACTAGTTTTTTACCAAGATGAACAATCCCACGCAAGAATCACAGCCTCTGTACCCCTCCTTATCCTCCCCCACGGCTAAGGGATCAGCAGAGTCTTCTCATGATCACCAAGCATCATTATCCTCGTCTCCAGCCAAACAAGAAACACAACCCCATGAACCGCCTCCATCATCCTCGNTAAGCTTGAGAAATGTTTTTGTTCCGCTTCATAATTAGTTAAACATTCTTGATGTTTACAGTCAGAACCAACTCCTCTGTTACTGGGGCGGCATGGGGGAAGATGAATTTGACAGCGAAAGCAATCACAGGAGGTGGGTTTGAGTCGTTATACAAGCAAATATTCACAACTTATCCAAATGAGAAACTGAAGAAGACGTTCGCATCTTATCTATCAACCTCAACCGGACCGGTTGCCGGAACTCTATATCTTTCCGATGCTCATGTCGCTTTCTGCAGCGACCGCCCCTTATCATTCACTGCACCGTCCGGACAGGAGACCTGGAGCTACTACAAGGTAATTAAACTTATTGTTGCAATTAAACAAGCAAAATATAGGTATGTATTGTATGTATGCATGTATGAGACCTCCTTACAATTATATTGACGACGGTAAACTCTTGAAACAGGTTATGATACCTTTGGGCAAGATCGGCGCCATCAATCCTGTACTCATGAGGGAAAATCAATCAGAAAAATACATTCAGGTCATTACAATTGATGGGCATGATTTTTGGTTCATGGGTTTTGTCAATTTTGACAAAGCATCCAAGCATCTCTCAGAAAGCATCTCGACTTTTGTAGCATCTGGGATAGCAGTAAAACCAGTGGTTGCATAACAGAAGAGAAGAGTGAGTGACTATTATTGCTGGGTTTTTCACTTTCTTTCACTGCTGCATGTGTGCCAATGCAAGTGTCCTTGTCTAGAGGGAAGATTTTCCTTCGCTACTAGTAGTACTATATATATATATATATATATTTTGGCTTGTTTTAAAACAATGGCATCGTTTCATTAGGTTGTATTAATATAAAAAAAGAATTAAGGATGGGGCTCTATTTCTGTGGTTAAAAATATTGGTTTATCTGCATTACTAAAGGTAACATCCATGAGGTTGTGCTGCATGGTGAAATTGAGAATGAACTATGAAACCCCAAAATTAAAAAGACTGAAGGGGTCAATGATCAGGATCAATAAGCAACTCAACAAAGTTAATCCATGACTGATTTTCTGAATGCAGCATCCATTAGCAGCTTGCATGATTGGAGCTGTTCTTCGCGTATATTTTTGCATAAAATAACAGACAAATGAACTTTTATATACGATCAAGTCAATGAGAGATCGTGTACTTATATTTTTTCACAAAAAGAAAAATAAAGAAAAATACTGAAAGCAGCAGGGCCGAGATAAGAACAAATATGGTCATGATAGCCGGCACGATTTAAAGCACTAAATTCAAAAGCACTTGAGATTTGCAAACAATTTCAAAGCACTAGAAACTTGCACAACTATTCCCCATCCACTTTCCTACCCAATTCTTCAGCACAGTCAACAGTCAATGCTTGAATTAGTTAGGCTTTCGGGAAGGAGTATAACCTGTACAACATTTAAATTATAAGAAAAATGATATTTACAATCATAAGTCCACAGTGCACGCACTTCAATTGTATATCAATTGAAAAAAAAAATGTACCTTTATTTTCGGAATAGGCATCATAAAGACACACAATTTACTTTTATTGTCATCATCGATGCAGTAGTTGCTTTGGGACTTTATATTGGTACTGGTGGGAATAAGATGCACCCTACCTTCTAACCATGAAAAATTACATGGCCCTGCTTGTGACGTGGCAATCCCTTAGACTCAACTATACTTGCCCAACGGTCCTAAGTTCCCAACATAACTTCTAGCACTGTCAACGCAGCTTACATCATGTCAATACGATTTAATCTAAAACAACGCCCAAAAGAACCATGATTGCTATTCGCTTACATCAAGTCAATACGATTAATCTATGCCTCAAATTCTAGTTCGTTTTGAGATTCCCAACAAATGTCCTAACTCAGTGGCAATGCCGATAAGAAGAAAAAAAAAAACCAAAACTAAAACGCACAATGGCAATAGAGGCGCATGCCCTGGCCTCAAAAGCTATTAACCACAATCCAATCTATCATATTTAGCGCTTCTTTTTGCTTCCTTTTGCAGCACTGGATTTAGATGGAGTAATGATCAGGTACACAAACAGGACCATAATGGAGATCACAGAAACTAGAGACCCGTACTTTGCCAGCAACCTCTGCAAGTAGAAAAGTACAGAAATTTGTGAGAGAAAAACGAACACTGGTTGTGCAAATTCTGCAAGATTCAAGAAGAGTATTGAAAATCATGGAAACGGGGGTTCAACTTGTAACCTGTAACCATGTGCATGTCCTTTTCCATGGACTCAGCTTGTGTTGATCTCCAGCTATTTTCACAGCAATGACACAAGCCGAATCCGTAGAAAAAGACATGGCATAGTGCTTTACCACTTAAAATGCACATGAATAATGATTGTCTACGAAACAATGCATCAATCACCCACAGTTGGAGAATAACAAAACGCATTTCAATTTAGAACATCTAGATGCATGTCAAAATAACTTTCAAAATCTGGAGTGTTGAGAGGGTAAAAGACTGATTTGTACCTTAGCCTGTGAAAATGTGGCCCAAAGTGAAGAACATTGCATGCCAAAACAAAAGAATGCTTAAGTTAACATAGGCAAAAGTTTCCAGAATCAGAAGGATGAATATAAGTGCTACTAGAAAACTTACCCACTCAAACTTCTTCTCGGTAGCTCTATCAGCAAGAACATCTAAAGGCAAGATTGGAGTCGAATATGCCTCCTAAGACAAAAAATAGTCAGAAGACAAAAACTCAATAACAAAAAAGGAAATTGAACATAGACATGCAGACCTGCAGGGCAGCCTTGGTGGGGATGCGAAATGTAATGACAGCCGGAGCACTGTAGAACAATCCTTTTGCTTTGGCCTCCAACTCAAAAGAGTGAGTTAGAAGATCACCACTGCAAACCACATAATTGCAAGTAAGAAAAGGGAACAACATATGGAACAGGCAGTCATTACCAAACATGTTACTTACGCATCAAGTCTTTCCCATGACATTGAAGTGTTACCACTGACAACATCAAATACATTTTCAGGCCAGCTACCATCAGTAAGGCTTACATCATATGCAGTCCTGGAAAATAAATAGAACAAAAACACAAGTTATTGCTGAAGAAGAATAGAAGATAATATGACAAATATATATAAATAACAAGACAATTGAAGGAAGTAGACAAAATGTTACTGATTTGATATGAGCATTTAACATATGATCTGTAGCATGAATTACAAAGATTCAACTAGAGTGGTAAAAATTAAGAAAGAATTCGGTAATAAAATTCAGATCAGTATTCAAACCAAAACCACTGCTCATGTATTTAGGAGCATTCCACCTGGGCCTTCCGATCCAACCACAAGGAGCATGTATTGACCTTTCTATAGGCCCACAGAAACAGAAAGGGCATGAATAAATCAACTTTCAAATAATAACCATCGAAAGGAAATAAAAAGTGGCCTCCCATACATAATCAAAGGCATCCTTTACCCCCCCAACTCCCCAGTCCCCAGAGCCATTGAACCAGCATATTGAATTTTTTTCTCAGTTCGGTTCCCTGCTGCAACATCACCAGTTTAGGTTTCCATTGACGTAATCTCCCATCAACTAAATTGTACAATGCACATAAAATGAAGATTTGGGGAAGTTTGATTCTACACCTAAATGTCCTGCATTGATTTATTTTTACTTTTTTTTATAACCGTGGGTGTCTGGCCAGCTTTGGCGCACCTCGGCTAATACCATGGGTCCCTAAAGTTAACGATCAGATAAACCTCCAGTGGCCCTAAGGGGACTCGAACAAACCAATAATAAAAAAGAAAAATCAGATCTCCAGTTTTAAAAGACCATTTGTATCATAAAACCAATCAAACAACGCATGCAACCATTTACTTGGATCTACTACATAGGCCCGAAAAAATATGAAAAATAAAAAATAAAGAAACTGGGAGAGTTTGGGGGAAACGTACGAGGATCCTTGGTTGTAGATGTCGATAGAGACGGAGACGCGTTCGGCGCCGGATTTGAGCCTGGTGAGGGAGGCCTTCTTGTGGGCCAAGATGAAGGGCGCGTCTACAGAGCTGCCAAGAGCGGAAGAGACCAGCAAGAGAGCCAACAGACCGAAGATCAGGGCTGGGGAAGCCATCGGTGGGGTTGGTAAGGATGAGAATGAGACGAGTGAAATTCTGGAGCTCCACTAGGCGTAAAAAACGATGACTGTAGTTGGGTATCTAGTGTCTGCTGCAAATACCAATTTAGCAGGCCCGGGCCCCGACCCTCTCAAACTTGGGTCAACAAAATGCTTCGTAACAACATAGGCACGTGTACGTCTTGCTTAAAGTTCCGTCATTTTTTATTATAATTTTGTATATAATATTATATATATCGAGTATTAGTCTTATTTTATTAATTTTTTAAATTTTAAATTTTCACCACTTTAATAGTTAATATATGAGTAAAATTATAAATATAGATAACTATACATATACATATATCTGCATAAATAGATGGTATATAGTGAAGTTCTAATTAATTAGAATATGGTCGGTGGAACTAGAAATAAAGATTTTGGGAGGAAAAATTTATTATTATTAATTAAAAAAAAGCATAAAAAATAAAATTTTGGAACTTTTTCCAGCTAGAGAGGTTTAGCTACGCAGCTTAATATGGAATATTGGAAATAAATTAAAGATCAGAGAGGCATGCTTAATTTGGATCAGCAGCTAGCATGCAATCAATTTCTAGACATGAATTAATGTCAAACTAACAGTACTACTTTGAAACCTCATGCAAGCATGCAGCTGCAGCTGCAGGCGATTAGGAATATTGTGTATGCTATATACATATATGGATTATTTAACAATCGAAAGCAAGAGATCAGGAGCTCTTCGAGTACTGGTCCCTATCGAACCCACAACTGCATGCCACGCACGCACACACAAATTAAAACTGATCTTTATTCTGACCCAATGCAGTACGGTGCAAAAAAGATCACTAGTACTCTCAGGTATATATGTGATCATGCATGTACGTTAAGAAGAGAGAGCCTAGCTAGCTAATTAACACGAGAGAGAAGAGCTTGCCTGTCTGTTAAGCCAAGGTGCATGACTTGCTTGGGCATATATATAATGCAACAAATTACAAATTAAACTTAATCAGTTTCTGGATCACGACAAGTAGCTAGCTAGCTATCAAGCAAGTCATCCTTGGCTAGCTACCAAACAAGATCAATACTCGTCTTCGTGTTAGACTGATCTCCCTGCCACTTGAGCTTCTGCTGGGCGCGATCGAGATCGATGATCTCTAGTAGTACTATATATATATATATACACACACACACACACATCGATCCAATGATATTGCAGTAGTACCGTACCGTATGTATGGTGCAATAAATTTTGCAATGTGTCAAAAGGCAAGCAGCTCGTTGCTGATGATGAAGAAGACAAGGCCTAGCATGAAAGATAAGAGCCTGTGAGTTTAGCCAAGGTGACCTGCTTGGAAAACCAAACAAGGTTTTAGGACATCCATATCATGTATGCATGTCTAAATGCTTTGATTAACTTGGTGCAAGTAGCTAGCTAGCATGCAGGCAAGTCATCCTTGGCTATCAAACAAGACTCTTATCTTCGTGTTAGACCTCGCTTCCTGTCAATTAATGTTACTTCTCCTACTTGGCTGGGAGTCGCGTGGAGTTCTTGATCTATTTATAGGCATCCAAAATATATAATAGAGATCACTAGATTCCGATGATCACACCGGGCCTCATAAATTCATTAGCTACACTCTCCACAATATATTTACAAGTTTTCTTTTTTTCTTGAATAATAATAATAATTCCTACGGCCTCTAGCTACTCAAGTGCATGATTTGGTTGCCCATAATTGAATATATTCCTTTCATGAGTTGAGGGGCCGGACCCAAGACAAATGTATATATATATATATATATATATATCTTCATGTCCTTAATTAATTCCAATGAAGCTCAACCGTGAAGAAAGAATTTCAACGCGCGTCCAGATCACGAAAATCACGACCAGCCGATCATCATGAAGACCTTAATCTGGCACTAATCACATGGCAGCTCCTTGGTCAATCGGATCATGCCACTTTTAGGAGGTGAATATTAGATATTGTAGCTGACTCAGCTGATGGAGCTATATAGCTTGGATTCGGGTAATTGCGTTTTCACTCTATCTGCATTCTGTACCTGTTGCTCATGCATGCATGGGCGTCTGTTCATCATGATCTGGCCTCATTTTATTTTTATTTTTATTTTTTTGTATATTATTTCTTCATCTTCTAGTAACTTGACCAGATGCCTGGATAAAAACAGGTGCACTTTTGACTAAGGAACGAATTTGAATTTTGACTGAAGTTAGAGGTAAAGCTTAATTAATTTGCTGATTGATAACTCATATATAATAATTAATTACAACTTTATTTTCTTTCCCCGAGTCACGAGATCCAAGTTCTTTCCCCTCTTTAATGTGATCAGGAGAACATGATTCTTCTTCTCAACATGACATACATCCAATTGGAGGCCTCCACCTACGAGATAAATTAAGTCAATGCGTTTGCCACCAAACATACGTAAGGCTTTTGTTCTGATTGCGTTCGGCTTTAATTGTGCTGTACTGTAGGCTAGCTTTCACATCATGCATATAGTCAAATATGATCGATGCTTTTACGTTTTGAAATTGCCAATTTCGTGTATATGGTACTATATATTATTCCTGATCTTAATTGGGGTACTGTGGTTCAGCTTCTTTTTCTTTTTAAATAATATGTATAATTATATAGTGTAATATATACCACAAATTAAAAGGCCTTAAAATAGTAGTTATAGTAGTGCACGGTGGGCGAACGGGAACAGCCTGATCATGATGCTGTGCCATGGCCCATGACAGGAGTAGTGTGAATTGGGCTTGCACAGTCATTACTCTTTCAGCAATATAATTAATCCAGGAGGGAGCTGATCTCTCTTTCTGGTCCTGTGGTCCAAGGTTTATCGGCTTGTCCCTTGGCAATTGAGCTTGCATAGCTTACCCACCTCTCACCTCTCACCTCTGTGTTTGGGTTGCTTGAGCTGTTGCTTGGTGAGAATGGATAAGGAGGTGACGAATTGATGGTCCAGGCCCAAGAAACTGCCGATCGATCAAGTTGGTTTGCTTAATTTAGGATTTTGGAGTTTTTATTTGCTTATATATATATTAGGTGGGAGCAATGTGCAATGCACATTTGCCTAGTTGGGTGAAACTGTTTTTTTTTTTTTTTTTCAAAAATAATATGATTAAAATTGATTAATAAATAATTTAATGCATAGAAACAAAAAAACAGTTTCATACAAGTTTACAAAATAAAGTAACATACATGCCTAATGTCAACTGCGTTTGATACAAGTTTCCAAAATAAAGTGGTACAAATATCATATATGAACCATAGTTTAATACATAATTCAGCATGTTGTGTACTTTTCTGCAAGATTAATTGAGAGTATATTGAAATTTTTATGACGTTGCTTGAATTGATCTATATATGTCTGCACCAAATTGAATCACCCAATCTTTTTTGGAAGTTTGTGTTGCAATATTCTCCAAGAATGGGGCTGCCACATTTCTCGTTGCATTTCCACCAAAACCTCATCTCGAACCACGATCGTGACCACAACCACTTGGGCTGTAGTACCTTTCTCCTTGAGCAGGCTTCAAGAATTCATTACTGCTGACAGACTATAACAATCACACCACATAATATCAGTTTAGTATTAATCAAGACAAGACAGGCAACCCAGGGAGAATGAAAAGCAAAAAAAATTAAGTCAAGTGAGCAAGCATTAAGCAGAAAATCCTGAAAGTTGATAAACATGTCAAAAAAATAAAATGAAATTTGATTTATTTAAAAAGAAAAAAAGGAACTGCACAAACATTCACAATCTTTGCAAGCCACGCTTTGCACACAAGTTCTAAAATCCTGAAAGAGTATAAATAACTAACAAAAAAGATTTATAAACTAAAGGCTTGAGATTACAAGAATAAATTTTCAAAAAAAAAA
>QEOT01002282.1:189428-203559 GCA_003123785.1 Pterocarya stenoptera | reverse complement strand
AAAATATAATAAATAATTTAATTTTTTTAAATTAAAAAATAATAATATTTTAATTAATTTTTAACCATTTATCTAACATCAAACTCACTGTCTCTCGCCTCGCGCACCCACGAGATGCAGGAGTCAAGTGCCGCGAGTTTTCCGTACTCGCCGGTTGCTTTTTGGGTTGGTATTTTGGGTAATTTGAGCTCAAAAGCAGTGTGATTTATCTGACAGACCATGACTCATCCCTTTAGTAAAAGACTCTTACTTTGGCAGAGGACTGGGTGGGGTGGGGTGGGGTGGGGTGCTCTCTTCCAAACCAACCCAGGTGGTGATAACGACACATGCATGTTCACCCCCCTCGACGCTCAGAATCCCCTTCATTTCCCCTTCCATCCCCATAAATGACCGTTCGATTGTTACCTCCCCACCCCCAAACAGAACCACGGTTGGCTACTCCCTCAAAAACTCTAACCATGGTTCACTAGCTCAAGCCCTCTCTCGGTGCTTCTTTCCTCCGACCTAGTGTTAAGCCTTTCAACGTCAGGCTCTCCTCTGTCTGTGTATGAGGATGATACTGTTGGGTGTGTGCGTTTCAGAGTGCGAGAGATAGATTGAGATTGGGTCTGAGATTGAGATTTTGGATGAGACAGATGGTTTCGACTCCCTCTCTCTTTTCCTAGAATCATTTTGTTGAGAATTTCTATTGAATGATGGGTGTATCAGATCCTGATTTCTACGAATTTTGATCTGTTTTACTTATTTTCTTAAATTTTTATTTTTCTTTCCTTTTTTTGTGGTCGTTGCAATCATCACTTACTTGATTTCAAAGATGATCACTCAGAAAGCATTTTCTTTTATTTTCTCTCCCGCTTTTTTGATCGAGAAAATTTGAGTTATTGTCTTCTCTTTCCCTCGTTCTCTATATTTTCAGATCTAAGCTATGTGAGAGAGTTTCGGTTTATACACCCCTCTAATCGGCTCTCTTTCACGTAGATCACATCTCATTTGTGATAGGATCTACCCAAATCCCTCCATTTTCTGTCCCGCAAGTCGTGTTTTATAAACCCCGGGAAGTTTGTATTTTTCCGGGTAGATTGTGGGCCTTGGATTGGATGTTAAACAGGGATGAATAATTTTCCGGACGAGGTTTTAGAGCACGTTTTCGATTTCTTAACGTCACACAGGGACCGGAACGCGGTATCTCTAGTGTGCAGTTTATGGTACAGAGTAGAAAGGTTTAGTAGGCAGAGAGTCTTCATAGGAAACTGTTATGCAATCAGTCCCGAGAAACTGATCACGAGGTTTCCGGGTCTCAAGTCTCTAACTTTGAAGGGGAAGCCTCATTTCGCAGACTTCAACTTGGTGCCGCCCGATTGGGGAGGCTATGTGCAGCCTTGGATCAAAGCCTTGGCAAAGAGTAGGATTGGTTTGGAAGAGCTTAGGCTTAAGAGGATGGTGGTCTCGGATGAGAGCCTCGAGTTTCTTTCGAGGTCTTTTGCCAATTTTAAAACTTTGGTGCTTGTTAGCTGTGAAGGTTTCACCACCGATGGCCTTGCAGCTATAGCTGCTAACTGTAGGTAATTCAATTTATTGTTTTTTTATAAATATTTTTGAAGCTGTCTTCGGCGTATATGGTAGGTATCTGGCTTTGTTTTAGTCATTATTTTTTAATTTTTCGACGATGGTTTGTGGATTTTGAATCTTCATATTGGGGTTTCTTTGACCGTCCCTTGTTTATGTGCTAAAGAAGTGTACTTTGGTTAGTTTTTGAAGTGCCTTCATTGGAATGAACAAGATTGGCTTATTTTGTGATTTAGGTGGCTGTTTCTTGTTTTAGGGTGTTTTTCTTTTGCAAGCATTACTTGGACTTATTTTGTCGCATCATGATGTTGGCGTTTGCGTCTCGAGGTAATGGATAATGTTTTTTGGCTGGGAGTTAAACTAAAGAAGCTAAAGTACTTATCCATTAAATGTTATGGCTGCTCCATGCGATTTTTTAAAGTGTACGTGATCCAGATATGTTTCCTTTTACTGCTATTACAAATACTCCTTGTGAGTTGGACTCAACTTTGGGTGTACAAGCTTTCGATTATGCCTCATGCTTCTCAATTTTTGTCTATCACTACGTGTATTTTCTGCTATGATTGGCTGTTCCTTCTATCATCAATAGTTGCTTCCTTGTTTTGGATTATAATTGAGTTTCTGAGACGTGGCTTTTAACTGGGGTATATTTTTTGGTATTGAAAATTTTCCTGCAAGATGTTCTCATGTCTTAATGATCATACCCTGGGGTGCCTTCCTTTTTCTTTTTCCTTGTCTGTGGAAGGGACGGAAGGATAGGTGGGGAACAAGGTTTTGTGGAATGGGGCCGGGAATGGCACTGCAAGGAACCTACACTGGTGGTTAATGGTTAACAATGAATAAACTTGGTCCTGATATGATCTAGATTGTAATAAATGGTTATACTGAGTTTTTGTTTAGAAATTAATCCCTTTTTGTGCTTTCCATTTCCTTTTGTTTCTCCCATCCAGATTTCTTAGGGAGTTGGACCTGCAAGAAAATGAAATTGATGAGCATAGTGGCCACTGGCTTAGTTGCTTTCCTGACAGCTGCACATCACTCACCTCCCTGAATTTTGCTTGCCTCAAAGGAGAAATTAATTTAGCATCCCTTGAGAGACTTGTGGCAAGATCTCCTAATCTCAGGAGTTTGAGGTTGAACCGTGCTGTGCCTCTTGAGACGCTCCAAAAGATACTGATGCGAGCACCTTTACTAGTGGATTTGGGGACGGGTTCATATGTCCATGATCCTGATTCTGAGACCTACAATAAACTAAAGAATACCATTCTGAAATGTAAATCAATCAGAAATTTATCAGGGTTTTTGGAGGTTGCTCCTCGCTGCCTGCCAGCCATTTTCCCTATTTGCTTGAACCTCACCTCCTTGAACCTGAGCTATGCTGCAGGGATTCACGGTTCTGAGCTTATAAAACTAATTCGTCATTGTGCAAAACTTCAGCGCTTATGGGTATGATCTTTAAACCTCTGGAAAAAACACACAAAAGCTTTTTTATTCTCGTTTTAAACTGACTGACACAACTTTTCATAATGGCTGCAGATACTGGATTGTATTGGAGACAAGGGACTAGAAGTTGTGGCTTCCACTTGTAATGAACTGCAGGAATTGAGGGTTTTCCCATCTGATCCCTTTGGGGTTGGGCATGACGCGGTAACAGAAAATGGCCTGGTTGCTATATCCATTGGTTGCCCAAAGCTTCATTCATTGCTATACTTCTGTCAGCAGATGACAAATGCTGCTCTCATAACCGTAGCAAAGAACTGTCCAAATTTTATTCGTTTTAGGCTGTGCACACTCGACCCTACCATACCTGACCCTGTGACCAAGCAGCCTTTAGATGATGGTTTTGGAGCAATTGTCCAGTCATGCAAGCGTCTTCGGCGGTTATCGCTATCTGGCCTTCTAACTGACCAGGTTTTCCTTTACATTGGGATGTATGCTGAGCAGCTTGAAATGCTCTCTGTTGCATTTGCTGGCAACAGCGACAAGGGAATGCTCTACGTGTTGAACGGGTGCAAGAAGCTTCGCAAGCTTGAGATCAGGGACTGCCCCTTTGGTAACATGGCACTTCTATCGGACGTGGGAAAGTATGAAACAATGCGATCCCTTTGGATGTCGTCCTGTGATGTTACTCTTTGGGGCTGCAAGACACTTGCAAAGATGATGCCAAGGCTTAATGTGGAGATAATAAACGAAAATGATCAGATGGAAATCTGTCCCGAGGATGGGCAAAGAGTAGAAAAGATGTACTTGTACCGAACGCTGGTTGGGCCAAGGAAAGATGCACCGGAATTTGTGTGGAATTTATAGGTGCATGGGGGCTGTATTAATTAAAGGCAGTGACATTTTTTCCCCTTGTTATTAAGTAGTTGTACTTCTTATAGACCATCTAATTAAATGGATTTTAGCCCGATGGCAAAGTGTTTAATTTACTGGAGGTATGCTATTTGTAATCTTCGTTATTATTTAAATAGAATTGTGCTTGGTATTGCAACTTTTGTAATTGCTCTCTCTGTGGCTTGCTAGCTAGATCAATCATCCAATTGGCTTTGCCGGCAAGGTTTTTTAAAAGAAAATGACTTAAATGCAATAAATAGTAGGGCTGCACACAGACCTGGCCCGATCAAATTTGGGGCCAACCCAATCCGAACCGAACTGCAGAGGATACGGTTTCAGCTCGACTTGACCCGAGCCGTAAATTTCGGATCGGGTCGAACCCATTCTTCACTTCTTCCTCTTTATTCTTTTTGTTTCTTCACCCATTCGCCGTCATAATTTTATTTGCAGACTCACGCCCTTCTCTTGCTCCTCTGCAAACACAGCCTCTCCCACGTTGACCGATAATTGTTTGTAATAAATCGAGATTGGGATTGATCCGATGAACCCGACTTTGGTCGGGTGAACCCATGTCGGGTATTTTGGACGGATCAGGTCCAAGCATTTTATGCACAGCCCTAATAAATAGGTCCTATAAATGTACATAGAACACGTAATATTGTTAGTGTAGAACGGTGATGGTAAAGTGTTAAATTAATTAGCAAATATGGATGAATGAAAGTGGGTATAAGTTATATCCACACCACTACTCGGAGTCGTATGCTCGTCAAGGGCTTTTGTTGCCAGCCTCAAATTCCATTTTGGACTTGAAGAAAAAATCCTTTCTCTCTCTGGACTTCAGAAAACCCAAAAGCTACAATATCTTATCGAAGTCCTATCCTAAATAATGGATATGTATAGTTTTGTTTGGGTATTGAGGTATTTTGAAGTATTTTATAAATAATAATAAAAAAATAATGAAAAAATATTAAATAATAATAATAAATGAAAATTAATAATTAATAATAAATAATAATAAATTATTCTGAAAATATCTTGTCACCTAAACTAGGCCTAGAATCGACATCAAATAAATTAATAAAAATTGGTTGAAAAAAGAAAAACAAACTAACGCGGTTAAGCAACATACCTTTTTTTTTTTAAAGTCAAAGTTTGCGTTCCTTTTTATTCATTTTTATATCCATAGACCATAATGATCTACTTCTAGAAAGGCTTCTTCCAGCACCCACAAGAAACGCGTGGCATTAGTAGCCCGACCCTGGAAGTCCTTCTACTCCATCCACTATATAAATTGAATACAACGACGGTCTGATCCAAATGCAATATCAAAACCCCTACCTTCCTTTCTAAGGATCTTTTCCAAGTTCAAGGCTTACTAGTTTTTTACCAAGATGAACAATCCCACGCAAGAATCACAGCCTCTGTACCCCTCCTTATCCTCCCCCACGGCTAAGGGATCAGCAGAGTCTTCTCATGATCACCAAGCATCATTATCCTCGTCTCCAGCCAAACAAGAAACACAACCCCATGAACCGCCTCCATCATCCTCGTCTCCACCACTGTGCGAGGACAGCTCTCAGAAATGGCCGGGGACTCACATCATGGGCCAACCTGCTGTTCCCACATGCCATCCAGACAACAAGAAGGCGGCTTTATGGGGTGCCGGCGATCAAGCTCAGTACCACCATCACCCTTATCTCCAGTTCAATCCTATTGACAAGTCAAGCAACAGTCCCATGGAATCCATTCTCCACAAGTTCAACTCTTGGAGCAGCAAGGCCGAATCTATGGCCAACAGCATCTGGCACAACCGTATGTTCAATTTTCCTGTAAGCTTGAGAAATGTTTTTGTTCCGCTTCATAATTAGTTAAACATTCTTGATGTTTACAGTCAGAACCAACTCCTCTGTTACTGGGGCGGCATGGGGGAAGATGAATTTGACAGCGAAAGCAATCACAGGAGGTGGGTTTGAGTCGTTATACAAGCAAATATTCACAACTTATCCAAATGAGAAACTGAAGAAGACGTTCGCATCTTATCTATCAACCTCAACCGGACCGGTTGCCGGAACTCTATATCTTTCCGATGCTCATGTCGCTTTCTGCAGCGACCGCCCCTTATCATTCACTGCACCGTCCGGACAGGAGACCTGGAGCTACTACAAGGTAATTAAACTTATTGTTGCAATTAAACAAGCAAAATATAGGTATGTATTGTATGTATGCATGTATGAGACCTCCTTACAATTATATTGACGACGGTAAACTCTTGAAACAGGTTATGATACCTTTGGGCAAGATCGGCGCCATCAATCCTGTACTCATGAGGGAAAATCAATCAGAAAAATACATTCAGGTCATTACAATTGATGGGCATGATTTTTGGTTCATGGGTTTTGTCAATTTTGACAAAGCATCCAAGCATCTCTCAGAAAGCATCTCGACTTTTGTAGCATCTGGGATAGCAGTAAAACCAGTGGTTGCATAACAGAAGAGAAGAGTGAGTGACTATTATTGCTGGGTTTTTCACTTTCCTTCACTGCTGCATGTGTGCCAATGCAAGTGTCCTTGTCTAGAGGGAAGATTTTCCTTCGCTACTAGTAGTACTATATATATATATATATATATATTTTGGCTTGTTTTAAAACAATGGCATCGTTTCATTAGGTTGTATTAATATAAAAAAAGAATAAGGATGGGGCTCTATTTCTGTGGTTAAAAATATTGGTTTATCTGCATTACTAAAGGTAACATCCATGAGGTTGTGCTGCATGGTGAAATTGAGAATGAACTATGAAACCCCAAAGATTAAAAAGACTGAAGGGGTCAATGATCAGGATCAATAAGCAACTCAACAAAGTTAATCCATGACTGATTTTCTGAATGCAGCATCCATTAGCAGCTTGCATGATTGGAGCTGTTCTTCGCGTATATTTTTGCATAAAATAACAGACAAATGAACTTTTATATACGATCAAGTCAATGAGAGATCGTGTACTTATATTTTTTCACAAAAAGAAAAATAAAGAAAAATACTGAAAGCAGCAGGGCCGAGATAAGAACAAATATGGTCATGATAGCCGGCACGATTTAAAGCACTAACGGGAAAAAAATCACTAAATTCAAAAGCACTTGAGATTTGCAAACAATTTCAAAGCACTAGAAGCTTGCACAACTATTCCCCATCCACTTTCCTACCCAATTCTTCAGCACAGTCAACAGTCAATGCTTGAATTAGTTAGGCTTTCGGGAAGGAGTATAACCTGTACAACATTTAAATTATAAGAAAAATGATATTTACAATCATAAGTCCACAGTGCACGCACTTCAATTGTATATCAATTCAACAAAAAAATGTACTTTTATTTTCGGAATAGGCATCATAAAGACACAATTTACTTTTATTGTCATAATCGATGCAGTAGTTGCTTTGGGACTTTATGTTGGTACTGGTGGGAATAAGATGCACCCTACCTTCTAACCATGAAAAATTACATGGCCCTGCTTGTGACGTGGCAATCCCTTAGACCCAACTATACTTGCCCAACGGTCCTAAGTTCCCAACATAACTTCTGGCACTGTCAACGCAGCTTACATCATGTCAATACGATTTAATCTAAAACAACGCCCAAAAGAACCATGATTGCTATTCGCTTACATCATGTCAATACGATTAATCTATGCCTCAAATTCTAGTTCGTTTTGAGATTCCCAACAAATGTCCTAACTCAGTGGCAATGCCGATAAGAAGAAAAAAAAAACCAAAACTAAAACGCACAATGGCAATAGAGGCGCATGCCCTGGCCTCAAAAGCTATTAACCACAATCCAATCTATCATATTTAGCGCTTCTTTTTGCTTCCTTTTGCAGCACTGGATTTAGATGGAGTAATGATCAGGTACACAAACAGGACCATAATGGAGATCACAGAAACTAGAGACCCGTACTTTGCCAGCAACCTCTGCAAGTAGAAAAGTACAGAAATTTGTGAGAGAAAAACGAACACTGGTTGTGGCAAATTCTGCAAGATTCAAGAAGAGTATTGAAAATCATGGAAACGGGGGGTTCAACTTGTAACCTGTAACCATGTGCATGTCCTTTTCCATGGACTCAGCTTGTGTTGATCTCCAGCTATTTTCACAGCAATGACACAAGCCGAATCCGTAGAAAAAGACATGGCATAGTGCTTTACCACTTAAAATGCACATGAATAATGATTGTCTACGAAACAATGCATCAATCAGCCACAGTTGGAGAATAACAAAACGCATTTCAATTTAGAACATCTAGATGCATGTCAAAATAACTTTCAAAATCTGGAGTGTTGAGAGGGTAAAAGACTGATTTGTACCTTAGCCTGTGAAAATGTGGCCCAAAGTGAAGAACATTGCATGCCAAAACAAAAGAATGCTTAAGTTAACATAGGCAAAAGTTTCCAGAATCAGAAGGATGAATATAAGTGCTACTAGAAAACTTACCCACTCAAACTTCTTCTCGGTAGGTCTATCTGCAAGAACATCTAAAGGCAAGATTGGAGTCGAATATGCCTCCTAAGACAAAAAATAGTCAGAAGACAAAAACTCAATAACAAAAAAGGAAATTGAACATAGACATGCAGACCTGCAGGGCAGCCTTGGTGGGGATGCGAAATGTAATGACAGCCGGAGCACTGTAGAACAATCCTTTTGCTTTGGCCTCCAACTCAAAAGAGTGAGTTAGAAGATCACCACTGCAAACCATATAATTGCAAGTAAGAAAAGGGAACAACATATGGAACAGGCAGTCATTACCAAACATGTTACTTACGCATCAAGTCTTTCCCATGACATTGAAGTGTTACCACTGACAACATCAAATACATTTTCAGGCCAGCTACCATCAGTAAGGCTTACATCATATGCAGTCCTGGAAAATAAATAAAACAAAAACACAAGTTATTGCTGAAGAAGAATAGAAGATAATATGACAAATATATATAAATAACAAGACAATTGAAGGAAGTAGACAAAATGTTACTGATTTGATATGAGCATTTAACATATGATCTATAGCATGAATTACAAAGATTCAACTGGAGTGGTAAAAATTAAGAAAGAATTCGGTAATAAAATTCAGATCAGTATTCAAACCAAAACCACTGCTCATGTATTTAGGAGCATTCCACCTGGGCCTTCCGATCCAACCACAAGGAGCATGTATTGACCTTTCTATAGGCCCACAGAAACAGAAAGGGCATGAATAAATCAACTTTCAAATAATAACCATCGAAAGGAAATAAAAAGTGGCCTCCCATACATAATCAAAGGCATCCTTTACCCCCCCAACTCCCCAGTCCCCAGAGCCATTGAACCAGCATATTGAATTTTTTTTCTCAGTTCGGTTCCCTGCTGCAACATCACCAGTTTAGGTTTCCATTGACGTAATGTCCCATCAACTAAATTGTACAATGCACATAAAATGAAGATTTGGGGAAGTTTGATTCTACACCTAAATGTCCTGCATTGATTTATTTTTACTTTTTTTTATAACCGTGGGTGTCTGGGCCAGCTTTGGCGCACCTCGGCTAATACCATGGGTCCCTAAAGTTAACGATCAGATAAACCTCCAGTGGCCCTAAGGGGACTCGAACTGGTACAACCCTTTATTTCATTGCCTTATCATAACAACCAATTAACACAGACTCTTACCTCCAAAAGATTTTTAATTTTACATTAAAGTACTGCATCTCACTAACGTGCATGCTGAGGTCGAAGATTTTGAACCATTTAATTAAAAATAATTGTCTTAAACTTCGTATGCCCCTCATTCTAAAAATATCTAAAAGAACTTAGAACTCGGTCCAAGAAGAAGACATAAGGATTCATTCTCTTACTAAATTGTCTACACTAAATCCTATGCAGAAATCAAAATAAATATAAGACCATGAGAAACCTAGGGTTCAAGCTTTTATTTCCAACGGTCTACTTTGATTTTCTCAGCAAACAAACAAACCAATAATAAAAAAGAAAAATCAGATCTCCAGTTTTAAAAGACCATTTGTATCATAAAACCAATCAAACAACGCATGCAACCATTTACTTGGATCTACTACATAGGCCCGAAAAAATATGAAAAATAAAAAATAAAGAAACTGGGAGAGTTTGGGGGAAACGTACGAGGATCCTTGGTTGTAGATGTCGATAGAGACGGAGACGCGTTCGGCGCCGGATTTGAGCCTGGTGAGGGAGGCCTTCTTGTGGGCCAAGATGAAGGGCGCGTCTACAGAGCTGCCAAGAGCGGAAGAGACCAGCAAGAGAGCCAACAGACCGAAGATCAGGGTTGGGTAAGCCATCGGTGGGGTTGGTAGGGATGAGAATGAGACGAGTGAAATTCTGGAGCTCCACTAGGCGTAAAAAACGATGACTGTAGTTGGGTATCTAGTGTCTGCTGCAAATACCAATTTAGCAGGCCCGGGCCCCGACCCTCTCAAACTTGGGTCAACAAAATGCTTCGTAACAACATAGGTATGTGTACGTCTTGCTTAAAGTTCCGTCATTTTTTATTATAATTTTGTATATAATATTATATATATCGAGTATTAGTCTTATTTTATTAATTTTTTAAATTTTAAATTTTCACCACTTTAATAGTTAATATATGAGTAAAATTATAAATATAGATAAATATACATATATCTGCATAAATAGATGGTATATAGTGAAGTTCTAATTAATTAGAATATGGTCGGTGGAACTAGAAATAAAGATTTTGGGAGGAAAAATTTATTATTATTAATTAAAAAAAAGCATAAAAAATAAAATTTTGGAACTTTTTCCAGCTAGAGGAGAGGGAGGTTTAGCTACGCAGCTTAATATGGAATATTGGAAATAAATTAAAGATCAGAGAGGCATGCTTAATTTGGATCAGCAGCTAGCATGCAATCAATTTCTAGACATGAATTAATGTCAAACTAACAGTATTACTTTGAAACCTCATGCAAGCATGCAGCTGCAGCTGCAGGCGATTAGGAATATTGTGTATGCTATATACATATATGGATTATTTAACAATCGAAAGCAAGAGATCAGGAGCTCTTCGAGTACTGGTCCCTATCGAACCCACAACTGCATGCCACGCACGCACACACAAATTAAAACTGATCTTTATTCTGACCCAATGCAGTACGGTGCAAAAAAGATCACTAGTACTCTCAGGTATATATGTGATCATGCATGTACGTTAAGAAGAGAGAGCCTAGCTAGCTAATTAACACGAGAGAGAAGAGCTTGCCTGTCTGTTAAGCCAAGGTGCATGACTTGCTTGGGCATATATATAATGCAACAAACTACAAATTAAACTTAATCAGTTTCTGGATCACGACAAGTAGCTAGCTAGCTATCAAGCAAGTCATCCTTGGCTAGCTACCAAACAAGATCAATACTCGTCTTCGTGTTAGACTGATCTCCCTGCCACTTGAGCTTCTGCTGGGCGCGATCGAGATCGATGATCTCTAGTAGTACTATATATATATATACACACACACACACACACATCGATCCAATGATATTGCAGTAGTACCGTACCGTATGTATGGTGCAATTAATTTTGCAATGTGTCAAAAGGCAAGCAGCTCGTTGCTGATGATGAAGAAGACAAGGCCTAGCATGAAAGATAAGAGCCTGTGAGTTTAGCCAAGGCGACCTGCTTGGAAAACCAAACAAGGTTTTAGGACATCCATATCATGTATGCATGTCTAAATGCTTTGATTAACTTGGTGCAAGTAGCTAGCTAGCATGCAGGCAAGTCATCCTTGGCTATCAAACAAGACTCTTATCTTCGTGTTAGACCTCGCTTCCTGTCAATTAATGTTACTTCTCCTACTTGGCTGGGAGTCGCGTGGAGTTCTTGATCTATTTATAGGCATCCAAAATATATAATAGAGATCACTAGATTCCGATGATCACACCGAGCCTCATAAATTCATTAGCTACACTCTCAACAATATATTTACAAGTTTTCTTTTTTTCTTGAATAATAATAATAATTCCTACGGCCTCTAGCTACTCAAGTGCATGATTTGGTTGCCCATAATTGAATATATTCCTTTCATGAGTTGAGGGGCCGGACCCAAGACAAATGTATATATATATATATATATATCTTCATGTCCTTAATTAATTCCAATGAAGCTCTACCGTGAAGAAAGAATTTCAACGCGCGTCCAGACGAAAATCACGACCAGCTGATCATCATGAAGACCTTAATCTGGCACTAATCACATGGCAGCTCCTTGGTCAATCGGATCATGCCACTTTTAGGAGGTGAATATTAGATATTGTAGCTGACTCAGCTGATGGAGCTATATAGCTTGGATTCGGGTAATTGCGTTTTCACTCTATCTGCATTCTGTACCTGTTGCTCATGCATGCATGGGCGTCTGTTCATCATGATCTGGCCTCATTTTATTTATTTATTTATTTTTGTATATTATTTCTTCATCTTCTAGTAACTTGACCAGATGCCTGGATAAAAACAGGTGCACTTTTGACTAAGGAACGAATTTGAATTTTGACTGAAGTTAGAGGTAAAGCTTAATTAATTTGCTGATTGATAACTCATATATAATAATTAATTACAACTTTATTTTCTTTCCCCCAGTCACGAGATCCAAGTTCTTTCCCCTCTTTAATGTGATCAGGAGAACATGATTCTTCTTCTCAACATGACATACATCCAATTGGAGGCCTCCACCTACGAGATAAATTAAGTCAATGCGTTTGCCACCAAACATACGTAAGGCTTTTGTTCTGATTGCGTTCGGCTTTAATTGTGCTGTACTGTAGGCTAGCTTTCACATCATGCATATAGTCAAATATGATCGATGCTTTTACGTTTTGAAATTGCCAATTTCGTGTATTTGGTACTATATATTATTCCTGATCTTAATTGGGGTACTGTGGTTCAGCTTCTTTTTCTTTTTAAATAATATGTATAATTATATAGTCTAATATATACCACAAATTAAAAGGCCTTAAAATAGTAGTTATAGTAGTGCACGGTGGGCGAACGGGAACAGCCTGATCATGATGCTGTGCCATGGCCCATGACAGGAGTAGTGTGAATTGGGCTTGCACAGTCATTACTCTTTCAGCAATATAATTAATCCAGGAGGGAGCTGATCTCTCTTTCTGGTCCTGTGGTCCAAGGTTTATCGGCTTTTCCCTTGGCAATTGAGCTTGCATAGCTTACTCACCTCTCACCTCTGTGTTTGGGTTGCTTGAGCTGTTGCTTGGTGAGAATGGATAAGGAGGTGACGAATTGATGGTCCAGGCCCAAGAAACTGCCGATCGATCAAGTTGGTTTGCTTAATTTAGGATTTTGGAGTTTTTATTTGCTTATATATATATTAGGTGGGAGCAATGTGCAATGCACATTTGCCTAGTTGGGTGAAACTGTTTTTTTTTTTTTTTTTTTTTACAAAAATAATATGATTAAAATTGATTAATAAATAATTTAATGCATAGAAACAAAAAAACAGTTTCATACAAGTTTACAAAATAAAGTAACATACATGCCTAATGTCAACTGCGTTTGATACAAGCTTCCAAAATAAAGTGGTACAAATATCATATATGAACCATAGTTTAATACATAATTCAGCATGTTGTGTACTTTTCTGCAAGATTAATTGAGAGTATATTGAAATTTTTATGACGTTGCTTGAATTGATCTATATATGTCTGCACCAAATTGAATCACCCAATCTTTTTTGGAAGTTTGTGTTGCAATATTCTCCAAGAATGGGGCTGCCACATTTCTCGTTGCATTTCCACCAAAACCTCATCTCGAACCACGATCGTGACCACAACCACTTGGGCTGTAGTACCTTTCTCCTTGAGCAGGCTTCAAGAATTCATTACTGCTGACAGACTATAACAATCACACCACATAATATCAGTTTAGTATTAATCAAGACAAGACAGGCAACCCAGGGAGAATGAAAAGCAAAAAAAATTAAGTCAAGTGAGCAAGCATTAAGCAGCAAATCCTGAAAGTTGATAAACATGTCAAAAAAATAAAATGAAATTTGATTTATTTAAAAAGAAAAAAAGGAACTGCACAAACATTCACAATCTTTGCAAGCCATGCTTTGCACACAAGTTCTAAAATCCTGAAAGAGTATAAATAACTAACAAAAAAGATTTATAAACTAAAGGCTTGAGATTACAAGAATAAATTTTCAAAAAAAAAA
>QEOT01002282.1:156066-172765 GCA_003123785.1 Pterocarya stenoptera | reverse complement strand
AAAATCCATTTATCTCATCATCTTAAACATGCATATATGTGGTTCAACTAATAAATACGTCATGATCATTTATGTTCTTCAACTCGTGTATCAAATTACTTCATTTCATGATTCACAGTAAGTAGCAGAAACTAGAAAGATCATCGGACTAGTCTCGGTCATCATATAATGCAGGCGCTTCCTTCGTTGACTTGAAAATACAATACCTTATCCCAAATACTCAAATATATAACGTACAGCTCGATCGGTCTGATGAGTACTATACCCACCGGCTTAAATTTATTAATAAATGAAAGGGTATATACATACAAGGGGAAGGGGCATCATGCAAATATTATTTTGTCATATAATGTCTGCCGGGATTACTTACCAGAAACATGCATTTCCATTTTCGCAAAAGACAACAAAGACTAGACTCTAGACTAGAAACAACTACATGAACTGAACAAACAAATTAAACTTAATTAAATTAAAATTACAGGAAAATTAAAAAAGAAGAAGTAAAGGAGTTAGGACACCTCACCCTCCCGCACTCTCCGCCAAAGTAACGCTCGCTAGCTGCTGTCTCTCTCAGTGCTCACTTCCGGCATTTCCGCTCTCGTTCCATCTGCCATTCTTTCTTTCTTTCTTTCTTTATTTAGTTATATAAATTTTATGTTTTTATGTTTTTTTTTTCTTACCGTCTGTCTTTTAGTTACAGAGCCTTTAAAGCACCAGCTGAGAAAAAATCAATATGCATATATAAATTATAACTGACGACTTGGACAGCCAGCTGAGCGCCGAGTGCTCTGTTCTGTGCAGAATCAACTGACCATCCATGGCCGCTTCTGGAGCTTCCCTTTTTCTCTCCAATTTATCCCCGGCTTTCCGCCGGGATTCGACGTCTTCATCTCTTGGAAACTTGAAATCCACTCGGATTTCGACTTCTTCTTGGAGACTCGCTGTTTCCACCGAACAAACGCCATCCACTTCGACGAGGAGTCATTTCTCAGATAGGAGAAGGCTGGTTATGGGTAAAGATGAACTTGAGGCGGTAGCTTCTGCAGCAGCCACTTCCGAGGATCCCGGGGTGGAGCGTAGGAGCTTGAAGGAGTACTTTGAGCGGTCAAAGGAATTGATAATCAGATCGGACGGTGGACCGCCTCGGTGGTTCACGCCCTTGGAGTGCGGCTCTCCGTTGCCTAATTCTCCCCTGCTGCTCTTTTTGCCCGGTCAGTCTTTTATTTTTTCTCCGGTCATTGGTTTTGGTATTAGTGTGGAAGAGAACATTTTCTTTTCTATTTTTCGTTCTGGCGGCTCTGGATTTCCAGTTTCAGTGGGGAAGTGGTGAATTGTATCACACGTGGAATGTTCTAATTGGTCACAAATTTTTTAGTGATAAGTACAAATCAATCAATCACTTGTAAAATAATAATAATAATATTAAGACATCGTAAAGATAAACAAAAGCAAAATACTATTTTCTCCTCTTAATTTGCTCCCTTATAAATAAAAGAAAAAAAAATGAAAATGTTAATTTGCAGCAGTGTTATTCAGTCGGTACTCGGTAGTAGTACTGCTATAAACAAAAATACTAGTCATCTAATGTTGGTCCGTCAAATTTTTTATTTTTTATTTTTATTTAATAATTAAAAAAATATTTTAATAATATTATATTTTTTAAAAAAAATATTTAAGAATATAAAAGATAAATCAAAAAAATATTCTAATCAGGACGGTCTCGTGGTGACGTAGCACTTCTCAAAGATAAAATATAAATGCTATTTAATGAACTAATTTATTTGTAATTGCCATCACTAATTAATTAAGCCTTAATTTTATTATGGTTATTAAATGAATAGTATTAAATTAATTTCTTTTTGACGTGAAAACATAACAGGTGTTATCGGTGTTGGACTTGGACTTATTAACCAACATCATAGACTTGGAAAGTAAGCACTCACTGAAATCTCAATTCGTCCAACAATGCCCCTTAATTTCTTTTATCCACTATAATTGAAAGGAAATCATGGAGGATTTGAAAGTAACTTAATTGTCATCCAGAGAATTATTTCCCACTATTCTATTTTCTACTGGCAAATGACTTCTATTATGATGCTGCCTAATTTTATTTATTTATTGTTTTCTAATATCTCACCATGAATGAAGGATTTTTGAGATGTGGTGCTTGCACATTCCAGTTATGGATCGAACTCCATTTACAGGTCCTGATCTCTCTTACTCGCTTTTATTTCATGCATGCCAATGACATATATACTAGATGGTTCGTGTAGCATTAGTTGTTGCTTTATTCGAGATATATGACCTTCTTCTCTTTTGCGGTGAAATTGTAAAAAATTGATGAGTTGCTAGACCTTCCTGAAACAATTAGGACTTGGCAACAGTAATTAGGATTAAAGTAGTAGAAGCAAGCTGTGAAATGATTAAAGTGGGTAGCAGAAAACCCTAGGAATTTACAACAAACTATAGGGTACTAAGTTTGTCGTTAAATATACTAACAAAATAACATTTTCACAACGTATTTATATTAACATGAGGTACGTAACTCCACTCATACATCATATTTAACGACTTTGGCATTATATTTATACATCATATTTGTACTTCTCTTTGAACGAGGAGAAGCTGATCATTACTCTAGATCTTCATTTTCCAGACTTGGCAAAGCTGGTTGAAAGAACAATTAGGTCCGAGAATCAACGTTCACCTAACAGACCCATATATCTTGTTGGAGAATCCTTTGGAGGATGCCTTGCTCTGGCCGTGGCAGCTCGTACTCCTGATATTGATCTTGTCCTTATTTTGGCAAACCCAGGTAAAGAGTTTGTCTTTTAAAATATCTTCTTTTCAAATTTCCTTTTTTCTCCTTGCAAAATCAACAGCGCAAATGCTGATGACGACCTGTCTAGCTAGTAGCTAGCGATGCTTCTGAGACATAACTCAAATGCTTAGTGTCACTACTTCAACGCCCAACTGAAATTTAAAGTTAATACTTGATGGGTTTTTTTTTTTTTTTTCCTTCCTCCTCTTGATGCCTATACGTTGTTTTGTTTGCAGCTTCATCCTTTAGTCGGTCTCAACTACAACCTCTGATACCATTATTGGACATTATGCCTGACCAACTCAATGTTAGCCTCCCCAACATGTTGAGATTGATGACAGGTTTGCTTTCCTCATTCTTCGAGTTTCCATCTTTAGGAGTACTTTCCAGTTGCTCAAGATACATGATCTACTCATTTCCACCTAGAGGCTAGAGCTAACACAGCTTGCAAACCTGTTCCTTTTAACATGTCATTTGCGGGTTTTAAGTCAGGAAAATGAATTTAGTATGAGAACGGTTAAATCTTACGTAAAAGGAATAAAAACCTTAAATACAACACCTTTTTTGAAGAAAAATGACAGTGACTCAGGTTGCTGAGTTTGGGAGCGACATAAAACTGCATGCCATAAGATGGGTTGCTTGGGGTAGTTTTCCTCGTATAGATCAGAATATCTATAGAGTACATTTCAGAAGTCCTAATTATTATGCATGGAGAAATCGAGTATTATTGGAAGAAAAATTATACTCATTGTCCTCACACCACATATCACACATTATTTTTTATTTTCTCCAAATGTGTATTGTATGAATGATAAGTAAAAAAATTCAATTAATTTAGGAAGAATAAAACAAAAACAAAAAATTTAAAAATAAAGATAAAAATAAGTGTGATGTGCAGTGTGTGGAGATGATGAGTAGCAAAACTCTATATGAAATGGTCTTAGCTCTTGAATATTTAGACAACAAAAATAAGGCCAGTCGGTTAAAAAAAAACATTGCAACAGTCATGAATTACATTGAGTTTCCATGAGCTAATAGGCCAAAGTTCTGTTATTTCAACTGATCTTTCAAATCGGTCAAGAGTCCAGACTTATATTATTGGATTGAGATTGCGGATAACTTGATTATTGTGGAGTCTTTCAGATCATAGTTGGGATTACAGCTTAATTTAACCAATGGTGACTCTGTAACCCTTAGGCAATCCTCGTACAATTTAGTGACCCTTGGGACATGGATAGGGTTTGTTAAATTTGCTGATTTGCCTCATGTGGTTTTTGTGATACCAAGATAAAAGAGGCTCACTTCAAGGCAGGATCATTATGTAGTATGCCCATTTCAAGCATGTAACCCAGAAAGGATGGATAATGTAGTTTTCTTTGACTTATCCCTATACAGGGGCACACAGATCTTGAGTTCTTGTTTATTGGGTCTTCCGTTCTGCAGAATATACTTCACTTTGATTTCTTTTCCTTTTTTGTTTTTCAACTGTTCTCTTTTCTTTGGCGTACAAAAATGGATTTTGAGTTGTAAGCGTCAATATGTTCCATGATAATTTATCTGCATCTTGATTTCCATGCAAAGAGACATGTGTTTGCAAGTTTTTTGTTCCCTCATTGCCTTACTAAACTGATGGGTGGAGAGGCGCTTCTTGACCTAAGGTGTAGAATTGTTGAACTAAACTTTTTACCTCTTTAAATTGATACCATGTATTAAAAGATTTCAGGCTGCTGCTATTTTTATTTAAACTATTTCTTTTATTGAAACTGCTATAAAAAAAACTATGTATTTCTTATCATTATCCCTTCCATGTTGAAAATGATGAGCGCCAAGAAATATGAACTAGTTGCAAATGAAGTATCCATGTGTGTGTATATATATACACTTGTATATATATACATGTGTATATATATACACATTTACTTATAAAAAAATATATATATATACACATGTATATATGTATGTGCAAATTAAGCATCTGCATATATATATATATACATAATATTTCTGTATATATGTATTAATGTATGTATGTATGCTTGCATGTATATCCTCCATTGACACCAGCAATTGTAAAATTCCCATTTAGGTGATCCTTTGAGGATGGTGATGGACAGTCTCCTGGAGGGATTTCCTTTACAACAAACAGTTGGGGAGCTATCACAAGATCTTGTTTCAATTTCATCTTATCTCTCGGTAAGCTTCAACTTTAAAACATGAATAGCCGGATATATGTTTATATATATAATATATATATGCCCGCTCGCGTGCACGCACATATAATATACTAGAGAGGTGCCATACCATCAATGTTGATGGGGCCTCACCCATTTTTGTATATGCAGGTGTAATTGCTTATACATCACAACTGTCCAAATTAATTCCTAGATGGCAAAAATAGTTACTTCTAAACTTGGATCCAACTTATGAAGCCAAATGACTTATTTTTTTAACTTCAGTTTGTGTTGGATGACAGTGTATACATGGAAAAAAATAGAGTACTGTGTGCTTATAGAAAGAAGATTTGAACTGTTATTTTTCACTCTGTGATTTGTTTTTTCTTTCTTTTCTTTTTTCTTTCAAACAAGCTAAATTGCCTTGCCATCAATGTAGTATCACATGCCACTTTGTGAAATTTAAAACATCAAGATAGAAGCAGTTAACCATTCCTATACTGACTAAAGAAAGATTGCAATTACATTGATAGCTCTGGACTGCTTTTTGAGTTCAAACTGAGATAGTTGGCTTTTCCTTACTCTTTTTATGTTTGTCTTCATGCTAATATTTTCACGTAATACACCTGAATGAGAATGACTGAATTTTTGAAAAACATCAATGATAAATTTCACAGGTTCTATCCAATGTCTTACCCAGAGAAACACTTCGCTGGAAGCTGAAGATGCTTAAATCAGCTTCTGCTGTTTCCAATTCACGCCTCCACGCTGTAAAAGCTCAAACACTGATACTCTCAAGGTTCCTATTATTTTCTGTAGCCCCAACCCATTTCAGTAATTAACAATTAAATCTCGTTGTAATATTTGGGAAAACTATTTTTTTTTTTTTTTTAAAAAGAGCAACTACAAAAGTGAACATATTTAAAATTTAGTTTCTTTAGTATTATTTGCTAATTTTAGAAAATTCACAACTGTAAAATCATATATGAACAATAGTTGGTCTTCCTGTTGGCTTTTCCCTCTCCTTTGAGGGCTTATTGTTTATTATCATCAGGTTCTTAAATGACAACAATTGTAATCATTCCTTGTGGACTTTTTTATTCAATTTATGTACCCCTAGATCATGATAAAACCTCTACTTCATCAGTAGAGGGGAAGCTGAAACAATGAAAAGGAATCAAAGCATTAGAGTATTCTAAGCTTTATAAGAATCGTAAGAGGAAAATGTACTTGCTATATTTCGGTTTATTAAATTAAGGATATAGTATTGAATGAATTATAGTCTAATTTCTGAGTGGACCAAATGGCGGCCTCTTCTCCTCAATATCTATTACATTGTTCCATATTTGGAGCCTATGTAGGTCAAATATTGGCCCAATCAAGAATGGCATCTGCATCAATGAAATATAGGCTTTAAGCTCTGACGAATTTTTTGTTCCCAGCAAGAGTATGATTATACTTCCACTATAAGGACATCATTACAATATTTGTTCTATATACCTGTAGGGCTTTCCTTGTTTTTCTTGTGGTTCTTTAAAATGTTTGGTTTAGTTCACTCTTTGTCTCTTTTAGTGGAAGAGATCAGTTGCTACCTAGTCAAGAGGAAGGTGAAAGGCTGTCTCGTGCTCTGCCAAAATGTGAGATTCGTAAGTTCAGCGACAGAGGTCATTTTCTTTTCTTAGTAAGAATCTATCTCTGTCTCTGTCTCTCTCTGTGTACATGATCCTCTGTTTGGTTTTGCCTGCCTGCAGAGGCTTTAGGATAAACAAAAGGCATACAGAAAGTTTTTTAACAAACTTTTTAATGAACGGGGAAGATAGATGCTACTCTAACCATATGAAACCAAAATGGATGCATGCATGGGGGTTCATATTCTGTTAATACAAGACAAAAAATTATTTCCATGATCTTTTGAAAATATACGAACTATGCATTGATGTTTTTTTGTTACATTCCAAACTGTCACACATCAGCATTTGTGTGAAACTACTATTTTGAAGGGGATTCTTCAGCTTTAGATATATTACATTTCCATTGAATTTTGCCCTTTTTCCTGCCCATGTATATCACAAGTTCTGCCCATGTATGGCAGGAAGATGGTATTGATTTGGTTACCATCATTAAGGGTGCTGGTTTCTACCGCCGTGGAAAATACATCGACTATGTTTCAGATTACATGCCACCAACCCCTACTGAGTTTGGAAAAATATATGATGAAAACAGGTGGGTCACATTTTGTTAGAAACATACAGATACTTTCTTTAATTATAACATGTCCAAACTCTGAGGTAGCTGACCAATCCATCACTTGCTTACATGTGGAATGGGGCGAAGTTGTTGTCAAAGAAATGCAGTCGTCGATTAATAACAGTAGAGCTTATTATAAGATTATATTCACACAACACTAGATAAAAGGTAGCTAATGGGCCACCTGCATTTGGTTGTTTCAACTATTTTGTTTCATCTGAGGTGTCAGGTTCGAGAATGTCTTTGTAGATCAACTCTATATCCTGTTGCATACCACATTGATCAGTATGTATTCTGTAAAGAATGCTTGCAGCTGATCTGGCAGTTACTCGAGACAATTTTTTATGCACTTTTATGATCGACTCTATATGCTTTTCCATGCCACATTGATTAAGTTTAGGATGCTTCCAGATGGATTAATTCTGCCACTAGTCCTGTGATGCTGTCAACTTTAGAGGATGGGAAGATTGTGAGGGGCCTTGCCGGAATACCTTCAGCAGGTCCTGTCTTGCTAGTAGGATATCACATGTTACTCGGACTTGAATTGGTTCCCTTGATAACCAATATTTATCGAGAAAGAAATATTCTTGTTCGGGGTATTGCACATCCAATGACGTTTATGAAGAATAAACAAGGAAAGTTACCTGATTTATCAGTGTATGACTCATTCAGAATAATGGGTGCTGTTCCTGTCTCAGGGACTAACTTCTACAAGCTTTTGTCTTCAAAGTCTCATGTCCTGCTGTATCCAGGGGGCATGCGTGAGGCTCTCCATCGGAAGGTAACTTCTTACAGCCATCTACTTCTACTCCCTTTATATAAACATTTGCACTATAGTTAAATCAATTTTTTTTTTCTTCCTTTTTGGTTGAATGAAAAATTCAATATTTTGGTTTCAAAAGTAACAAGAATCTAAATCTTTCCTTGTGTTGCAACTCAGGCATATTGCACTGGGGTAGAGGTTAAACCTTGCTCAGCTACTGGAATATCACCTGTTAGCCCATAATATAGCCTAGCCCCACCATGACCCTGGTCAATGCTGCCTGGGCCTGCTTGCATTAGAACCAGTTGAGGTCGTACCTGGTTGACTACAGACAATATAAATATTCTAAAACAAGAATTCAGATGTGATTTTTTTTTTTTTTTTTCACTTTAAGATGAAAAGTAAAAGCTTTCATAATGATAAGAATAAGGAGTATCCTTAAAACTCCACATATCAATTCCCGACATCTGTGATTACTTGTACACGGTTGATCAGCACCATAACTACATAAAACATTATGTGTTAAAACATGACATATATCCCGAGCTCAGTCCCCTATGAATTCTTGGCTATTGTTCCCAATCAAGGCTCAATCCAAGCTAGGAAAAGCGTAACTTTCCAATTTATTGTTTGGATCCACTTGGTTTGCTTTTATCTGCTCAAGCTGCAGTCGTATTAATGTGCAATTTTGTCCCCTATACCTTCAGCATGCTTTACGTGCTTATTTGCTTTGGTGTTACAGACGTGACCACAAAAATGAGATATAATTATTAGAACATACATATTTTAATACTTTTGAAATCCTTGACTCTTTTTACTTTATAGGGTGAAGAATACAAGCTAATCTGGCCGGAACAATCTGAGTTTGTCAGGATGGCAATAAGATTTGGAGCCAAAATCATACCTTTTGGTACTGTTGGAGAAGATGATATTGGCAAAGTAAGCTAAAAAAATTCTCTGTTTTTATCAATTATTAGCTCCAACATATAACTATATTGATATTTGCATTCAGCAAAAAAAGCGTGATTTCTAGTCTGCCAGCTGAATACACGTATAGCATGGTCATCACTTGGTGCCTTCATCCATCTAATTAGTCCAGATTTGGACATTGAAACCTGGATCTATATGCTTACGCATTTGAATTTATCATAATTTCCATATCTATCGTAGCTTGAAAATATTAGTTTGTCATGTGGACACAACCATACGCTGAAGTGTCGTAACAAAATAGTTCCTTGCCATAACTTATTCGATGTAAATTAAGGTGAGCTTTGTTAGAAATTTTCCAACTGGTGCTGAACACATGCTGATGTGAATATTGTTTTGAGAAGAGTATGACATTCTAGTTTCTTTGAAGGAAAGTTTGTAATTGGAAAAAATCTATATATTTGCAAGCCCCATTTTTTACACACCCAACGTACTGCTAATGTGGAAGTGTTTCCACATCATCTATTTTAAAAATTTTGGTATTTTTTTTTTCAAAGTTGAATGGGTACCACAACAAGTGGCGTGTTAACACACCGGCTTGTGTGGAGCAAAGCTCTTGTACTTGACATATGTACCTTACGGATACTTGTTTTTTGAGGCTAGCTTATGTTTAGATTCACATATTTGTCACTGGACTTGACTGGTCTCTGCTCTCTAATGAATAATCAATTTCATATTAATTGATAGGTGGTTTTTGATTATGATGACCTAATGAAGATTCCTTACTTTAAGGGTGAGATAGAAGAATTAACGAATGAGGCGGTGAAGTTAAGGTACGTTAAGCTCCTCTTGTCATGTTGACTTGCATTATATATTTTCTTCCCAATTATACATGGTCTCAAATTGATTTTTCCCTTACCTTTCTTTGCCTGTTCTTTCTTTAATATTACCATGATCTTGTATTGTAGAACTGATGCTAATGGGGACGTAGCAAACCAAGATATTCACCTCCCTGGAGTTTTACCAAAATTTCCTGGTCGGTTTTATTTCTACTTTGGGAAACCAATTGAAACGGAAGGTATGGCCCTTCAAAATTGAGGGGTATTGGTTAAAAAATATTAAAATACAATTGGCTACTTTGAAAAAAAATGGTTTTTAAAAAAATGGTTTAAAAAAAAAAAAAAAAATTGTGGTGCATCTATTTGTCACAGGTAGCCATCACTGCATTTCATTCATTTTAGAGATATATTTCCTAGATTGGAGACTTTAAAGTCGGTGGATGTTTATCCAAAGTACTTAATTCACTGAGGTGGCTAGAAGAAGCTTAAGAAGAACAATTGCAAGTAACAATCATATCTGTCCATGCCATTCTGATCTTCTCTACACTTACAGAGTGTTTGTCAACCCTCCAGGCTGCACTATTATGACATTCCTGTGCCATTTATGTCATTATGGTCTATTATCCCAATTCCAAAATATATTTTTTTAGAAACCACTAGATCATCATGATACACCTACCTTAAAAGTGTAAATTAGCAAGATTTATGGAATGGCAGGTTTGCAGATGCAATGGGCTGCTTGGGGTATTTTTAAGTATTGTAGTCAACCCCCTTCAAGTCCACCATATATTAGCTAATCTAAAAACAGTTATAAACTGTGCCTCTACTTGAGCAACATTCATTGGAACTTGTTTTAAGTTGACGTCTGGATTCAAGTTTGTTTTTTCTTTTCTATTCTTGTCTGTGTGAGGTGGAAGTTGATTAATATATATGATTTTGCTAATTTTCTGAAGGGAGGAAGCTGGAACTAAAAGACAGGGACAAATCTCATGAATTATATTTACAAGTCAAGTCTGAGGTCCAGAAATGCATTGCCTATTTGAAGGAAAGAAGAGAAAATGATCCTTATAGAAATCTGATTCCTCGCTTAATTTACCAGACCATACATGGCTTTACAGCTGAAGTCCCTACATTTGAACTCTGATTTTTTCGTGTATTGAAGATCATCATGAATTCCACCATTTTATTCCATTCTCAAAGATGCCTGTCTGACATTTCCTGCTGGAGTGTAGGATATAATCGCCAGGCATGTCGGAATTTTGGTTCACCCTCCTTACTCCTTGGGGGAGGAAGAGTTTAGGGGTGTTTAAATTTTTAATTGGCCCGCAGATTAAGCAAAAAAAAAAAAAAAAGAGTCATCTATGGCATTAATTGTGAAGATTCTCTAATTGGTTTTTCATATATTTTTCTATTACTTGAACTCTATAATAAATTCTGCTAATTGCTAGCTTTAACAAGTAGTTATAGTTGAAGGCTTGAGTTAAGTGAGTGAGAAATATTGGTCTGTCGTCAATGTGATCTCCCTGATCGGTCAATGATCAGGTTGTCATTCCAGAAAGAAAAATGACGTATTGGCTCAAAAAGAATTTAGAAAAAAGAAAAAAGAAAAATGATGTGTTGTGCAGTTCTTATATGCCTTTATTAATAGCTTCAACCAAACCAATGATTTATGTAATTGGATAAGGCATATCTATAATGATGTAATTAACTCGTTGATGGGTGAATGTGCATTGATATATATATAAATATATATATATCTTCTTATACTTAAAAGAGGCTATCGCCATATGAACATGAATGAACAGTAATTTATGTATGACACTTTCTTTCTTCTATCTATACCCGTGTTTTTTCATCTTCCTTTTTCTTCCTTCTTTACCTTTCGGTTTGAGTTGTTTTCCCGTTGTCGAGTAGGGGATGAACAGTATTTATGTGCCTTTTGTTTATTTTTTACCGAATATTCAATTTGAAATGAGTATCCATTTACATTTTACACTAACATACTGATGTACACCAAAAAAAACGTCCATTCTAAGAATATTCTAATAATATTAGAGTAATGATCTTCTTCATCTCAATCCCTATATATTATCCTCAATCCCACTTGATGATGTGGCACGTCATCATGTGTAACTAAAGACAAAAAAGTTTAGGATGAAGAATAACATTACCCATATTATTAAAACTAGATATTTTTTTTCTCTTATAGTACTTTCAACCGGACATATATACATGTCTTGCATCTAACATCCTTACTAGTATGTGTATATATGTATATTAAAAGTCGGTGGCCGGGGCTCAAACATGATCGATCACGAAATGGCCGAATGTAAAAACGTAGATAAGATGATGGTGTATGTACGAAACGGGTGTAATTGCATCATCAGCTGCGCGCATAAAGACAAATTCTCGCGCGGGCCTTTTAAGTATATATGTCGACTCGACAGATTATATATAATTCAATCACCTATCTATCTACCTAATATATTTATGTTGGGCATGCATGCATGCAGCATGCCATGCAGGGCCAGGCGACCATTTCGACTGATCTCTAGACTTTACTGATTATCAAATCAACATCACACCCGTACGTACGATCACGTCCATCCACTTTATCGTTGTTCATGAATCACTTGGATATCATGTTAGCCCGCGTCCACTCCTGCATTAATGATCATACACATACATACATATATACATGTATATATATAACTGTGTGTACACGAATATTTTAAAGATATTCTTTCCACCCTAATCTTTTTTCTAAGTCTTTTCCAATAGAAAACCTTAACCCTCAATTTGTAATTAACCTAAAAACTTAAAATAAAAACTTAAAAACTCGAAGAAAAAGGAGAAAAACTAAAAATCTATATATATTTTGCAACTACAGATAGATATAATTATAGAGTATGTAAGTTTGCACATCTTTTTTGAGAAAAGTATGATTTATTATAAAAAAAGATTAATTTTATTCACGAAAATTTCATACTTGCCTACTTTTTAAAAAAAGATCGAGTAAATGGGACTTGCAAATTCTTAAGACTGAAAATATATTTCTCATATATTGCTATATATGCCATAGATGACTTTTTTTTGGTGGCCGGACAATACATATAATTACATGAATCTAGATATTGAACGAAAAGAACATTTGTAAAAAAGAAAAATAATAACAATAGAATGAAATGAAAAGGATGAACGTGTTTTTTTTTTCTTTTTTTTGGAATTGAAACGATCGATTGATTGTACAGGAGCAACAAGAACTTTGGCCACAGTTAGTTTGATGATCATGTTGGCCGTGGGCACGAATTTGATGGGTTTTCCCTCAGAACATGAACAAGATGACGTACGGCCACGCCCACAGCTAGCACACTGTACGTGTGTCGCCGTGTCTCTCTCTCTCTCTGTGTTTTATATTCATATATATATATAGAGAGAGAGAGAGAGAATGGCCTCTAATACTCATGAGCTTATTAATTACGATCCCGTCGGCATAATTAAGCGTAGGTATGGTGAATATATAAATATATATATTAAAAGGGAAATTATTGTATAAAAAAAAGGGAACATTATTGGAATATAATAGGTAAAAAAAAAGAGTAAATATATAAATATATATATGTGGTATGAAAACATATTTGATATGCATGCATGGCCATCACAATCAACAGATGAGAATACGCATCTTTCAAAACCAGCTCGAACAAAGAGAAAGAAGAGATCAGAGCTTAAGATGCATCAACTTCAAAACTTAAACCCAAATAAACATGTCAATATTCCAGAGTTCCAAAACCCAAACAAACACATCATAAATAAATATGTAAAACTACCAATTCTGAATCAACTTTAAAACTAATCCCCGAAAACGAAAATGTACGTCTTAAAACCCCTTCAACTGATCATCAGTCCCTCCATCAACTCCTTATACGCAAAGCAAAAGCCTCCCCTCCAACTCTTTCTCCCACTAGCTAAAAGCCTCTCTATTTCAACGTACTCTCACTTCTTGATTACTCACTTCAAGGGTTCAAAACCCACCAAACCAGAACTACTCCCAAAAGGTTAGCAACAGCTAGGGGGAAAAAAAAAAGAGCAAAGCAAAAAAACGAAGAAAAAACTTCATTAATTTTGTTTTGGTTTGTCGTAGAAGCTGCTGGAGACATTTATAAGCGAAGGGTGAGGTCAAGGTTTACGTGGTCATGAGTAGCATCAGAGGAGGCTGGAGAGAGAGCTTCTGGAGTTGCATATCCATAAAGGCCACCAAGAGGAACTGAGGTTGAGGCGCGGTTAACGTGATGGGTGGACTGAATGGGGTCGAGCCAAAACTGTTCCACAAAAGGTGCGACCGGGTTTGCAGGCGGTTCAGTCTGGAGGAGAGAGCTAGCCAAGCGGTCAGTGGGGTAGCTTCTGCGAAGGGCGGCTCGCTCGCGCTTGTGAGCATTTTGGTGACCACCGAGAGCTTGGGAGGTGTAGAACTTGCGAGGGCAGTAGAGGCAAGGGAATAAGCGAGACGAGGAAGCTGTCATGGGCTGTCTCTGTGTTGGCTTTCTGGTGGGTTTTGAGGAAGCATTAGTGGGATGGTTTAGGAAGTCGTAGATAGCTGGGTCTGCCATCGAAAGTTGAGAGAATGCAGCGTGGAGCGCAGAGAGAGAGAGAGAGAGAGAGAGAGAGAGAGAGAGGACTTGGATGTGGGGAGAGGGAGCGAGGTTTATAAGAGGTTTTGGGTTTTGTTTTTATCTGTGCAGAAGGTTAGAGGAATATGATTGGTTGCGAGTGGAATGACGGGAATGCCCCTAATGATTTGCTTGGTAGTTGGTTTTGGTTTGTATCTCCCCATGATCTCCCATCTACGTACATCCATTATAATTAATTAATGCCAATTAAGCATGTATTCGATAAATCAGTGGCCAAGTTAGGACAGTGAATTTTTTGGGGGTGGGGGAGACAGTCCTTCTAATTAATTATAACTGCCAGACTGAAGTGTTTGCATGTTATTTCAGATGAGATGGATGTGATCTCTAACTCTTAACTGATTAATGAATAGTGTAGCCTATCTATCTTCATTTTAACTCATTATATATATATATATATTTATATATGCTCGATGAAACAGATTCCATTCCACCTAGCCATATATATTTTTATATATAGCATACAATACTAGTCATTTAAAATAAGTTTTGGAATATTTTATATATATATATAGTTATATAAGCTAGCTAGCTGGTATTATAACTCAATATTAATGCATGTCAAATTTCAATAATTGGAACATTTGGGGTACACGAGGCAGGTAGCAAACCAAGTGCAGAAAATAAAGCAAATTTTTTTTTTTTTAATATCTTTTAAGAGGAAATTGGACAAGTAGTCCTGACTCCTGATGGCTGATCATATATGTAGTGGTGGGGGTTCCCGTACTAATGATCATGATCTTTTGGTAGAGAAGGCTCATATATATTACATTAATTGTGAACGGAAGAGGGAAAGGTTGGCTCCTTGGGGATGGTAAGGCTGAAAAATCTACAGGTATATGAGCAAAAGTAGCGTACCCACACGATTCTTTTGCTTTGTTGGTGGGACTTTTGGGCATATGAGAGAGAGAGAGAGAGAGAGAGGCCATGAGCTCATCTTGATGGAAGTGGACGAGACGCATGTACAGCCTAGAATTTGATACACAAAGGAAAGGTCCTAATTGTCCAATTACCTACAACTGATTGATGATGCAAGGACCAATAGAGAGAGAGAGAGATAGAGAGGAGGTTGATACGTAAAGGACAGGAAGTGGAAACACTATCCCTCCTTCTGAGCGTAGATGCTACGAGTGTTGGTTCTGTGCTCAGAACCATCAATCAGCTCCTCTCTCTCTCTCTCTCTCTCATCCACAGCCCCGGCTAACTAAAAAAAGGGGCTCGTCCGTTTGGGTGGGGCCAGCAAATGCAGAGGAGACACGTGTGGTGCAAGGATAGGTGGGGAACCCACAGAAAGGAGGTAATCGTGGGGATGGAATGGGGAGTCACAATGAGTAGTGGGAGAGAGAGGTGATTGGTAAGAAGGAATTTGATTGAAAAAATAATAATAATAATCCTTAAATCCGAAGGAAGAGAATGGAAACGAAATGTGAGAGATTCATAATCATATATATAGACGGATGCATGGAGGCATAAGATGCGAGACGTTGGCCGGTTGGATTGGCGATTGGGGATGGGGAGAGAATATTATGAAGGGGGCAAGTCAGAGTAGACCTCTTGATAGAGAGAGAGGTGATGGAAGTGAATGACAGAGTGATATTTGTTTTTCAGAAGAAGAAAGAGTGTTGGGGAGTTGCAGTCAGTCAGGACCAAAATAGCGAGAGGAGAGAACTCGACTCAGAGCCCCCACTCCACCTAATTATAGTAACTGATCCCAAGTGGGTGTGTCTGAGACTTTGGAGTCATGTTATTGTACACTCTTATCTATCAGTTAGGCTACTCTCTTGACTCTTACATACATACATACATACATACATACATATCTTCCTTCAGGGGAAGGGCAGGGCAGGGCAAGATAAAGATAGTATTTAAACATCAAATTATATGGAATGTAATTCTTTACAAGCAAATAAGTTTGGGTTAGTGTGTTTTTCAGATGAGATTGACTATGGACACTGTAAATATGCTTTGCTTGCTTTTGGCGAGGTTTATTTAATATATAGACATTCAGTTGATGTCGAAGTATCTCGGATCTTCGGGGAAATGATACTCCACGTTCAGCTGCCAAAAAAAAATTGTCAGATATACAGACGAGCTAATTAAATTAATGACCAAGATATCAAAAGCTTCCTTGTAATATATCATGTGAAAATAATCTCCACAAAGAAATGCAAAACCATTGCTATTAGCTGATCTTTCAGCCAACATCACCTACTAAACAACCAATTAAATAGAGCTTAAGCCCT
>QEOT01002282.1:121392-137920 GCA_003123785.1 Pterocarya stenoptera | reverse complement strand
GCAGCTAAACGAGTGCTCAGATACTTGAAACATACACTCGACTATGGTCTCTTCTACAAACCAGGTTCATTCTCTATTAATGCCTACTGTGATTCCGATTGGGCTAGCGATCCTAACGACAGACGATCAACGAGTGGCTATGGTGTTTATGTGGGTCCGAACCTCATCTCTTGGTCAGCCAAGAAGCAACCTGTAGTTTCCAAATATAGCACAGAGGCGGAATATAGGTGCTTAGCGCTTGTCACAGCTGAGGTATATTGGCTGCGCATGCTCTTGTGTGAGCTGAAAATTTCTCTCGAATCTGCTCCTATTGCTTGGTGTGATAATGTCAGTACTCTAGCGCTTACTTCCAATCCAATATTCCATGCAAGATCTAAACATATTGAAGTGGATTACCACTTTGTCCGAGAAAAAGTGGTAAACCGAGACATTATCTTACAACACGTTCCATCTTCATTGCAACATGCAGATATCTTTACCAAGGGGCATACAGCTGATCGATTTTATTTTCTCAGAGACAAACTCTCAGTGATAGATCTCCTTACTGGTTTGCGGGGAAATGTTAAGAATAAGGATCACAATATTCAAACTAAACAGACTGGAAAAGATGTTGAAGACATTTCGGACTTGAGTTGAAGACGTTGCGGACTTCCTGCTGCTACGATCTTCTTGCTGTTATTTCAAATTTAAATTACTTATAGGTATTATCTCTTGTAACAAACACAGTTCTTTCTTACCTCTTGTAACAAACTTGTTTATATATATGAATGAGAATTCACGCGTATTTGGTAAGTAAAACCAGATTTATTCCAATTCTTTCACCCATAACCAAAGTCTTCACCATTTGAGCCAGCAAGTGTACCTCGGATAAAAATTACTATTCTGATATCACGTTAAATCGTCAATTATTAAAAAAATGTAGGTTGAATGGAGAAGACTCATTAAGTTTAGACTTTCTACAAAAAATAATTTGCGGCTGTTTCCAATTTGTTCGGTAAACGACAAATTAACAACGTTGAGACAGATGTTTATGAATGCAGAAGGTGAGAAACCTCAAATAGTCGTTGATCTGCTCCCTCTATTTGGAACTCCTTGGTATAAATGAACAAAAATTCTTCATTTGAAGATTACTCGTGCGATGTTAAAATGTAACTGACTAGAGTTTAGTTCTCATCCTTTAAAATAAAACAAGCAATGGACAAAAGACCCAGATGAGAAACTAAACCATACATAAAACGTCATATTTACAGACCTGTTCCCAACATGAAGACAATGACCCAAAAACAATCTTCCGCCAGGCCGACCCACGGGGAAAAATATTAGCTCTCACCTGCATGTACTGCAGATATTAAGAAATAATAACGATGTGCCAAATTACTAATCCAAGACAATAAATTCTTATTATTATGCATGAATTTGAAATATAACATCAATATAAAAGATCAAAATATTACCACACCAAGCTTGGGTTTGACCAGAGTGAGAGGCCACTTCATTAACAGTTTGATGCTGGCTTAACGTTTTGACAGGGAAATGGGTGTTAATGGAGGCGAAGCAACTTCTTCAGCCTTGCCTGAAACTTGGGGAGAATCCAAAAGCTTTGCGACTTGCATTGCCATCACTCTCTGACCACTTGAGGGTATAGAGAAACTCCGAGGGACAACTAATGGTGGGATTGGAAGTGGAGAAGCCGCAATTGATGCCTCCAAAGGAATTTTATTTATTCCAAATGGCTCCTGATTTCTTAAGGACAATGGAGCAGAGTGCCCCACTAAGCCATGAGATTTTGCTGGCTTGGAAGCTGGATTACCTGGGGGTCTAGGAAGCTCGTGAAGTTCACTTATCTTGGGTGAAGACACAAGGGGAGGTGAAGCACTTGGGGATACTTTTGGAGATGAAGACTGAGGAATTGGCAACCGAGAAAGCGTTCCAGAAACTAGTTGGGGCGATTCAGCAGATGCAACGGGACCACTAGAAGATAAAACAGGCTTTGTTGACCCCGGCTTACCAATTAATGGACCAGAAAAAGCTTGTCGCTTGATTTTGCTAGTGTCAGAAGCATTAAATGTCTCGAGCTGAGAATGTGAAATTCCCTGCGCCAAAGGAGGGGGTAGTGCAATGGAGGTATTATTAATGTTGCTCTCTTTGAGTACCGACACACCATCACCAGAATCCTTCTCATGCTTCTTATCTTCCAAAGGGGAAGAATGCCACAAATTGTGGGTGCGTCCACTTGGCATCAACTGGGGAACTGAACTACTTGTTCTTGATGAACTTGAAGCCTTTGCATCAACTGGTGTGGGCAACACATATTTGTTAGGCTTCCGAGTAGATAAAGGTTGCATATTTATTACTTTTTCTGCTGGATCAAACTTTTCTGTAGATATTGGGGCAGAATGGCTACCCACTCTAGGTTCTCTACTTGAGATTCTGAGATCTTCTTGGCTTTTGTCAAGATTCATCTACACAAGGAAAGTCTAAGACGTAAATTTAAAATTTGTGGTTTTGGTTATGTGATTTATATTTGTTACTTTTGTCTTTTGCAAGCTCAAAGTTAAATGACAGTACTTTTACACCAGAAATATATACTAAGTAAAGGCATGTAGGGTACTACCTCTGCATTTTCCGTAGTCAAAGCTTGGGGAAAAGTAAGGCCCGCTTCATCTACCTGTGTAATGTGCCACCAAATCATAGGCACACAAAAAAGGCATAATGGAAGTGAAAACAAGTCCAGACTGATATATGATTATCACAATGCCAAAAATGTTTACATTTTTACCATTTTTGGCATCACACCAATGGTGAAACTACACCTACAGGGAGGAAGGTGCCATACAGCCATGGTGCCCATGACTTTTAAAACTTCCTGCATCCCTTGATATATTTTCTACATATACAGCCCGATTTTTGCTACCAAACATTTAATGGTCATAAAAAAAATAAAAAATAAAAACTTATANCCCCCCCCCCCCCCCCCCCCCCAAGCTCTCAAAATACAAAAAGAAAATAAAGAAACAAATCCCGAGTCTGCTTTGTTACAACCACATGCTGGGGTTGGCATTTCTTAAATTGAACCACCAACCAACCTGACCAAAGCTGCTGATATTATTTAATCAGGGTTCCTAACAAGACTCTTTAAGTATCTTCCCTATCAGTTTTGGGCTCTAAATAGTATCATGAACAAAAACAGATTATCGATTGCAATTGATACTCACCTCCATTGAACTCCTGGAAACACCATCAAGCCCCTGCCTAGTTCGTCTATAGTCAAAACTCAATTCCCCAGCATCATCAGCACTATAGCTATTCTCACCATCATCCTCACCATCTTCCACATCATCATCTTCAAGTCCACTGAACTGGTAATCAATATGTTGCTGTTCTGTAACCCGTCTAACATGTGGCTCAACAGCCTCAAGTGATTTGAGTCCCCTCCGAAAGAAATTCAACTAAACTCAAAGTAGAACAAAAGAGGGAAAAAAAGACACATCATCTCAAACTCATAAAAACAACTGTAAGTCATTGAAATTTGAGAATTTTAGAGATATAAAGACAACCTGAGCCGCATGGTGACGAGCTGCTTGTGTTAGAAGACTTCGAGATTGCCCTTGCTTAAGAGATTTCAACCGGAAAACACATAGAGTGGCCTCCTCATTATATTCCTCATGAGCTGTTTGCAGTTGCTGTACAGTAAAGTTTTCACCTTTCCCACTCTTTGATCTTCCTTTTTCTCTCTGCTGTGCCATCATGTATTCATATACATCTCTGCACACAACATATTACATTTAGAAGAAATTTTGCTTTCAAATCCAACAAAATAGATCATTTTAGAATCATCACGACCTCTTTTCATCGCATTGTATCTTCATCTCCTGCACCGGAAAACAAAAGGACAGTCAGTCTAAGATAATACAAGGTGACGGGGAGCTTCCTGGGCTAGTGATGCAGAAGCATTTAATTGGTTTGACAGATAGTATCCTATTTGTAAACAAAAGATTACTGGGTTTTCAGCCAACTTAGTTGAAGGTTAAAGGCACCCTCAGGCACTATGTCTTAGAAAGCCTGTGGCTGTTGCCCAACCCTCCCATAGATGTGCTGTGTTACAATTATCATCACCATAATTATCATTTCAACTATAAATGCTTCATTTTGGACATTTTTCTACAGCCAAGTAAGAAAATTATAGGCATCTCAAACGATAATTGAGAGAGAGAGAGAGAGATGCACACAAACAAACCTCAACAGTTCGAAGTTCATTAAGAAGAGACTCTGAAGGGTTTGTGATTGTTGAGAATATATGAGAGCGCTGAAGCACGAAAAGAAAGGTCAATATGAGTCCAAAGGTGCTAACTAAAAGATAGGTCAATAAGCACTTACATAGCTATCAACAAGTTTCTGAAGTTTGTACTGCACCTTCCCCAACATTAGCAAAACTTCACCTGTTGGTAATTGTGCAGCAATTACAACACCAGCCATAAATGATTTATAACACCTCAAATTCAATCCAATGAATAAAATACTAAAATAATTCTCCATCCACCCCCACCCCTCACAAAAGAGAAGGAAAACAAAGTAACAAATTTTGGTTCCCTTACCACTTTCTTTGTTATCATGTAATACAGTCTTCTCCAGCAGACAAGCACCCATTTCCCGCAGTGATTCTGAGAATTCTGAAAGTATAGATGGAGTCAAATGAAAGAGTCGATGATGTTAAGTAAAACAATTAATATATGACAATGTGGTCTGCAGGTGTCAAGCATATCCAAAAATACTCGATAGCTTATAGATGTTCTCATCATGCTGCTACATTATAGCTCATACAGAACATGCAAATTGGTTTATACCTCACATCACGCTTGTTTGTCAGAAAAGCAACCAGAAAAATTGTTGGCAGAATAAGGTCATCAAGGGAGATACTGGATTTTAAAAGATTTTTTTTTTTTATCAGTCTTTTTACAAGATATAATAAGTTTTCATGGAAGATCGTAAAATGGTTACCATATGCACTATTTGCTGTAGCAGCTGCTGCAGAGAGTATGCTATCATAGCAATTTCTCATCTCTTGCATGTCCTACAAAGTAAAAAATAAGAATAATATAAAACTGATGACAATAATAATTTCACAAAGGACCTAGATAGCACATCAAAATTCATCCATGTGAATTGGTGGGCATAATAGCTGGAGTACATAGAAATAAACGCTGTCAATAAAGTTCCTTTCCTGAGGAGAGCCATGAATAGGTCTCGTTTGGATAGTGAGATGAGATGAGATGAGATGATTTTAGATGAGCTGAATAAAATATTGTTAAAATATTCTTTTTTAATATTATTATTGTTTTGGGATTTGAAAAAGTTGAATTATTTATCATATTTTGTATGGAAATTTGGAAAAGTTGTAACGATGAGATAAGACGAGATGGGTTTTATATGTTTCCCCTACAAGCTAAATAAATCCAAGAGGGAATCACAGTCACAACGCACTGCAGATAATACTAAGTTGCAAATGTAGAAGATATTACTCCGCAACAACAATTCACAATTTAGAGACGATAATGGAAAGCAAATATCATACACATTGAATGAAATATTCACACGCGAAGAGCACAAGGCAAGTAATTGTAAAGTTATTTTGGAGCTCCGCTAAATTTTATCTCCTCGATTTACCACGACGAATGCATAGCCACTCCGAAACAAAATCTGACCATTCTATTACGATAAAATACTTATTTTCACCGTTGGCTCCAGCTAGATTTCTATTAATAAATTTTTTTTACTTGATAAAAAACCTTAATTTCACCGAATGGATGCTTTTCAAAATAATATAAATTAAACTGAATCTTCATGTATAATTGTCCCAAAATTTTCACACAGCTAACAGAATCAATATTTTACCGAGATTTAGGCAAAGATGTTTAATTATTTACTGCCGAATCTATTTTTCCAGGTAAATCCGGAGCTATCTTCAAGAAGCCTTTGATTAGAATAAAGCATTGAATTGAAGAAATATGAAAATCGTAATCAATTACAGTTAACCGAGTTTTATAAGAGAGGGAGAGCTTGAGAGGGCAGTTTGGGGGAGTACCTTCGCAGCCTGAGCGAGCTCATCCAAGTGTGCAGAAGGTAGAAACCCCGTCTTCTCCTTGGCATCGTTCTTGTGCAGTGCCAATCTGCGAAGCTTCCCCAACGAGGACTTCATTTCCCCCGAACCCTAAGAACAATGACCGCAAACAACAGATACAGAGAGAGCCACCACAGACGCCCTTAGAAATTAAAAATAATAATAATAATAATAAATCCGCTTTCCCCTGTCCCTGGGAATTAAAATCGAGAGAAACAAACACACAGATTTCACCTCCAAAAGCCACGGGAGGAGAGGTATGGGTCTTTTAAATTCGATAACTTCAACCACATTGAAGAAGAATGAGGAGGAAAGAAAGAAAGAAAGAACAAGAAAAAAGCTCGCCCTTTGTGGGTCAAAACGACTCGTAACAGATCAGAGAGAGAGAGAGAGAGAAAGATAAAAATCCTAACGTCATTCACCGAAGTGAAAAATAAAAAATACTCACTTCTAGGACGACACGTGTTCGAAAAGGCCAATTTTGGTAATCCGTAAAATGAGAGAGAATAATCTCTCTCTGTATCCGAGAGTGTAGGGGTTGACAAGTGGACGTTGAAGAAAGTGAGTTGTGTGTTTCAAGTAGATCAGAGAGCATGCGATTTCTAGAGGAAGAAACTGGTTCTAGTACGCATCGTCTCATCTAGTCGTAGATTAACATGGTTTCATATGTTCCCCCGGGCCGCTTCTTTACTTTGAACAACCGTACACGCTAGGCGCGCGTGAATCAATTCCTGTACACTCGCGTTGAATTAATTTCAAATAAATATTATCCATAAGCCTACACACTACACATCAATATATATATTTTTTTTTTTATTTTACTCTTATTAAAATATTTATATTTTTTTATTCATCATCCATATAATACACATTTAATAAGAGAAACAAATAAAAAAAATTATGATATGTAATATGTAGATTGATGTAAAGATTAATTCTTTCAAATATGACTCCGGCTCGGCTCTAATATCAATTTTATTTTTCGTGATTTACGGTAAGACATGCATTTTATACGCACCATCACTAACGTATACTCAAAAAATCCTCTTCATCCGGTTATGAATCATGCATGATACCATCTTCATTAATCGTCGATACATTTTTTTTTTTTTTTTTTAAAGCTTCTCCCCACATCTCTTTTTTTATTATTTTTATCTCCTTTTTATGGTGTATTAAAAAGTGGTTAATTAAAATAAAAGACTTTAGTTAGTTATTTTTTCATATAATATAGTACAATGATGTCAAAAATAAAATCCACTATAAAAATTGATTTATGAAATAATTTAATTTATTTAAATCGTATTAACAACCAAGTCGATGATGGATAGTACAATGATGTCAACAACAAAAAAATCGATAATAGTACAAGGAAATTAACGTTGGACGCAGAATAGAGTGTTGGGGGAGATGAGAAAAAGTTTGAGGAGAGGTCACGAGAGTCTGACGTGAGAGACAGAATTTGTGGAGAGGGGGGGACACGTGGGACGGGATGGTCTCTACTACCTCTCTCCGAGACTGCCGAGTTAAACTGTATAATTAGAAACGGTCAAAAAGTCAGAAGTTGCTGACAGAAGAAAGAGTAGATCGGTTCTATCTATCATTTCGAAAACTGCCATCTTTCCTACTTAATTTGACAACCGGTAGGCGGTAGGCCATTTTCAACAGCCGCTTTTGAAGTAAAGGCCAAGCTTACCAAATCATGTCGACATCGATCGATCGGTGGTCGCCTGGTCACCCAGCAATCTATATATATTAGCAAGTTTTGTTTTGTTAATGCATGTAGCACTGACGTTCCTCAATCGATCAAAGATAACAGAAGAATGCAGAATTTGACGTGCTGACTGCAATATTCATGAAGATTAGCCAGCTGGATTGATAACAAAGCCCCTCCTTTATTTACTTTGTGAAGATTAAAAAAAAAAAAAATTAAGGGTTTTTGAGTTATATATATATATAATCCCGTCTAGATAACATATACTAAATATACAGGCTTGCACCACGATCATGTAGTACTCGTCGTGTAACTTCAACTTCCCAAAATCAGTTGCACGGATTAATCAAGCAATGTTGCAGCATACACATCACACATTCAGATCAGTACCGGTGTAGACTAGGTTATGTTTGGGGGAAGAAATGAGATTTCTCATCTCATCTCATCATTACATCTTTTTCAAATCCTCATATAAAATATAATAAACAATTCAACTTTTTCAAATTTTAATTTAACTTTTTCAAATCTCAAAATAATAATAATATTTTAAACTTTCATCTTAACACTATTCATAAAATTTTCAAAAATTTTCATCTTATCTCAACATCCAAACATAACCTAAATATTCGTGTAAGACAAGTCTAAATTAATCCTCTTCACTTTTTGTTCTTGCCGGGCTTTGTGCCTTCTATTAAGACAATTTTGTAACGATCGGGTCCAATAATTTTAATATCAGAATATTGATAATTTTTATTTAATCTAAATTATATTTAATGTGTCATGTTGGATAAACTCACGAGCAATAAATTATTAAAATTAATTAGTAGTTTTAATTAGTCTCAATAATTCAATTAAATCTCATCTATTATTTATTGAACAAGTTAAACTTCTTTTAGAATTTAATGATCGATCATTATAAATTAATTCAATTTAAAATCATTACTGCTGAAGTCACCTATGCAGTCTCAGTCACTGTCAATTCTATATTGAATGAACTACTATATCATATTTTTAAATTCAAATTATTTTCTTACATGATCATGATTGAGTGTTCAACAAATTAGTATCACTATATGTATTAATCGAGCCCAACTCAAACTTATTGTTACCCTCTCCTAAATCTCCCCATAAATCTCCTTTTCACATGTTATTTAGAAAAATTCATAAACCTTTCAGTCCAGCACCGTGATCGATTTTGAGTTAAAAATTTTAAGAAATAACACTACAAGGTAAGTACTTTGATCGTAAATTAGGATTAGCATATGTTAGCTAGTAATATATATTATTATTGAAATTACTTATTTGAAAGTCAATGCTTATGTACTACACACGTCATGATATCTACAAGCACGTCATTCATCATAATTCATGATCATGTTTCATTTAACATTTTATAGTTATGTATGTATTTTGCATATTATGCATCTCGCATTGCATAAGACATGTAAACTTTCATAAAATCAAGTGTAAGATAAGTTAATAATAGTTAATCAGATGGCCATTTAGATGCATGATACTAATGCAAATTTATAGGTGGACATGCAAGCCAAAGACCTAAATGGGATCCATCATAGTGTGCTAGAATACTATTAGCGGGCTCCCCTTGTGGCCATTAGATGTGGGGCCGGTGCACAACCTTACATACCGGTTAAGTGTGTGGGCTAGTACGATAACTAAGATAAATCAGATAAACCAAGATAATTCATGCATGTCATAATATACGTAAGAACAATCATATTTTAAGTTTTCAGTATGAAATTTTATATGAAAAACCTTATGTTAAGTATATTTACGTTATGATAAATGTTTTACTGAGTCATCGACTCATTTTAATTTATTTTTATGTTATGTTTTTAAACCATCTAAAGTCAGAATATTTATGAAGATAGAGTTGCAATACGGGACTAGTCTAATGAGGCGTAACAGTAGCCTAGATCGTATACAGAGATTTTAAATTATGATTTTTATGGCACGGATTATGAAAAATTTTAATAAATGCTTCCGCGCACTCCCTCATTTATGATTTTAATATTTTAATACAAAACGGTTTTATTTATTATAAATAATATTTGTATATGGCGCTTCTGTAAGAAAATTAAATATTTTTTTAAGTTAGGTTTAGTAGTAGCATTATGGCTCTCTCAAAATTTTCTAAAAGTGACTTTATTATTAACTGTGAAGAGTGAGGTGTTACAAATTTTTCCCTCGAATATGCTACCAAATTCATGTTGTTAGAAAAAGTTGGCTGCAAATATGTGTATTTGACCATTTTATTACAACCTATGAGAATCTAATACTTTTTCCCGCAAAACTCATATCATCAGAAAAAGTTTACAAATAATATTCGGTGACATGCATCATTCATGATGAAATTGGTTGGTGACAACAAACTTACATTACGCATGACCGAAATTTGATTTACCATTCCATTGATGTTGCTGCTACAGCAAGGCGAAGCTAGAGTTATAATTACTGTGGCTAGCTGGCTGGCTGGACCGGTCCATAAATTCAGCAGAGAGACTTGTCTCGTTTTTAGTGGTACTAAAGAAAGGTTAAAATTTTCTGAGAAACAAATAATGGGTTGGGCCGGGATGGTATAACACACGATGAGCTAGCATTTAAGTCGAGAGATGTCCAAGGACCAGGATCCATAATATTATCTTAACCATCCATTGTAAGCCATCCGTTTCTAACATTTTCTTAAACATTAATTATTATCAATAATTAATAAACAGGATAAAAAAATATTATAAATTACAATAAAAACAAAAAGGTCATATATGCACGCCAGTGATGCATGGTCCGGCCATGCACACTAAGGATGTCAAATTCTGTTAACGGATTGTCTTCGTGTCGCGCCAAGATATGTATATTATACTATATAGATTAATCCTAACTCGACCCATTAAGCTTATCGTATCAAAATATCAAACCCTAACACGACCCGTTAATATAACGGGTCGTGTCGTGTCAACCTGTTCATATAAATCGATTGAATAGATTTGAAATTAACCCATTTGACCTAGTTAAGTTTAGTATAATTTTATATAAATGTTAAAATCACAATATCTAGAAAATAAAATAAAACTAACTACAAGTCCAAAATTACAATCCAAACAATAAAAATATAGAAATTAAAATCTCAACAATTTTATTTTTAATATAAGGATATAATTGTAACTTTAACTTTCTTAACGGGTTATAACGAGTCAAAACGAGTTGACCCGCTATCAACCCGTTATGCAATCGTATCTTAATGGGTCAAACTGTTTTGATCCGAATCCGTTAAGGTTAAATCCCAACCCGCTTTTATCGTGTCGTGTTCATATTGGGTTAACGGTCGTACCACATATTACAACCCCTAATATAGGCTCATGTACTAATCTATATATATATAAAATACAGAAGCCCATATCTAGCTATTAAGTTCAAAATTACAACCAGTAACGTTTTGTAAGGTAATAAAAGAATTATCAGAGCAGCAATAAATAGTTTCTGGGAAGACAGAATTATCAATTCGATGTCTGATCTCCCCCCCCCCCCAATTCATTGATGGACAAAAAGAATCTTATTCTCAACCCCCACGAGGGTCGAGTTGTCCAAGCTACCTGCTATTTTGCTTCCACGTTGTTATCTTCCCCAAACACAACCTAGCTACACGTACCATATATTGTTTAATTATTAATTAGGAGAAAAACGGAATATTTATATATATATATATGTATATTAAATGGAAAGGGGGTGAGAATCTCTTTTTATTTTTATGCTAGCTAGCTAGCCGCTTATAAAACTGATTCGCCAAGTGAAAAAGTCGTGGAGATTCGTTAAATGTAACTAAGAAGTATTTATTAACTAATTATATATATATATGATCAGATGCTCTATTTTTGAAATATATATATATATAATAATAGATGGATCGAAAATTAGAACAAATAAAAGATAGATAGATAGATATTGTGAATCGACCGGCGGCCCCATGTGCAGATGATGCTCAATTAATTGCAACGGCATCTTTACATTTGTGTTCTTGACCCATAAGTACTTAAAGGCGGTTATATATTGCTTCTTTTGCACAACCTCATGATTAAAGCATACAGAACCTCTTTGCTTCTTTCTTTGGATGCCTATCTATCTTTTGAATGTATTGATCCCTTCTTTCTTTTCATTACTTTCTATCATCTTTTTGTCTCAAAAATTATTTGCCTTTCCAAACAAAAACACCTTTAATTCTGACCAATAATCACTAGTAGTACTGCCACCTCGATCGGTGCTATATATATATATATGTGATTAAATTTTAATTCCATCGAATTAAAAAAAGGTGGGTGGGGAAAGAATACATGAACGATCAGTACGTAATTGAATTATATATAGATATAGATAATTAAGAATTTTCTTGCTAGCTAGCTGAAACATGAGTTAAAGGCATTCTTTGCTTAATTAATTTGTTGCATAACACACGATCGAGTACTTGAATACCTGACATGACAAGTCTCTAACTCACGACGTTTTAAGGCTCTCTCATGTACGTTAATATGTGTGAAAATGAAGAAATCCTACTTCGGGAACAGCTTGTTTCTTCCTGATCATCATCTAACGCATTATTAGAGGAGACCAGCTCATGAGTGATTTCACTCGAACATGACGAGGAATCAGATCTAGAGTTGTCTAATTCCAACATGTAATTCATAAGATTTGGCCTCATGATCACCTCCAACCTGTCGCTGTTCTCGTTGCAGTACTTAGATGACCGAGAAATGATCCCAGCTTGTTTTTCAGGTCTTTTCTTTCTTTGAAATACACGATAGACAACCCAATCTTCCATCTCCGTTTTAGACATGACCTAGATATATATATATATATATATATGGATTCAAAAACAAAACCATCATCAGGCACGCATCAAGTTCACATCAAATCTTAAGCACGAAATAAATATTATTTGAATTTCACAGAAAATCCTAGCTAGCTCAGAATTTCACTCAAAATTAGTCAAATAATTTTCCTTCAAATATATTCATGTGATATTATATATTATAGCTCTAATTCTAATATATAAGAGCTGCTGCTAGCTAGCTGGTCCTATATATACCTGGGTGAAGCCGAGGTTTGTTTCAGAGTCAAGAAGACGAAATTCGTGCATGACCCATCTTCTCTTAGTTCCATGAGAACGCTTCCTTTCACAGAAAATCAAAGTTCTCCTTATCCCAAGTGCTTGGTTGCTCTTGGAAGCTAATATCTGCTTATATTTGCCAATAGGTTTCCAGTAACCAGAACCAGCAGCTCTCTTGCACTTGCTTTCATGAACAGTACCACACCTCTTTTTAGTGCCAAAGAAGTACCTCTTTTCCTTCAAATCACCTAAAGCCATGAAGGAAAGAGAACATAATAAGCCTTCTTCGTTTTTCGACCATCATTTCTAAAACAACGGTCATGAAATCAATTAATTAGGTGATTTCATCTAATATATAAGGGTCGTAGAATAAATGCAGCTAAGCTATGTAAAATATATATAGTAAAGATATTGGAATTTAGTTTCGTACGCTTCGGTATTCCTCATGATCAGCTGTAAATACAACATTGCATGAACAACAAAAAACAAAGTCTAAAAGAAAGTCCAATCAATTGAGGAATGAAAAATTCAAACTTAATATACATACAAACACACCCACGCACGCACGCACGCACCTATATGTATATATATAAATATAGAGAGAGACAGAGAGAGAGAGAGATTTCCATACTAACCTGGCAATCCCCAAGGATCAGTCTGGAAAACATCAAACTCGGGAATGACTGAAGCCGGCAGTGGGATAGAGAAGATCTTGCGTTTCAAGTAGTGAACGACGAGCTCTTCGTCGGTGGGACGGAACCGGTACCCGATAGGCAGTCTGATCCCTCCATTGATGAGAGAGATTGGTTTTTCCATGATGTCCAATATCCCTATAACCAAAACTAAATCTAACTATCTCAAACAAGATGCGCGCGCGATACAAAGGAGATCAAATACAACGTCTCATGTTGGAATATATCATGTTATACAACAAATTAATGACAAGAAGCAAGAGGAGAGGGAAGGTGGAGTTGTGTCTGGCGTTGAAGGTGGGCTCTCATGCCTGTCTAGGGTGTGGAAGTACTAGACACGGTTCTTTGATATATATACCCACAGAGAGAGAGAGAGAGAGAGAGAGAGGGGAAGAAGAAACTCCAACTACTATACTATAGTCTGACTGGGAAGTACTCCTTTCTTGACTTGGGAAATGGAATTGCTTTGGTTTGACGAGAGTTCTTTTTACAAACGTGTATTCCCGATCAATTCGTACACGGCCAAGATTTAAACCCCTCCTGCTTTCGGTCAATCTAGCACGCTAGATGCCGTGTAGTTTGAGCTCCCATGTGTGACACGTTGTTTACCGACTTCAAACTTTCTTTTTTATCCCCTCAATTCAATAAGCACTCGAAGACGATGTTTCCATTACGTACCTGCCTCTGCGTTGTAGTCCACATATATTATCCAGTATAGCATTATAAGGACCAAATTAAAGAAAGTCATGGCGCACCTCTTCTTCTTTCTTTTTTTTTTTCCATTCTTAAAAAGCCCATAAATTTTGTGTTAAAAACTTAAAACTGAAGTAAAGAATTGGGATCTCATATCATACGAAGATGTACTACAGTTTTACCAAAAAAAAACAGTTGAGAGAGAGTACTTTGTCCGGAAACCCCATTAACTTCTATGGACGTTTTCAACCAGCTAATGAAGATCAATCTGTTGGTCATATATATGCAGTACTGCACACAATTCTTCGAGCTTGTAGATCTCTTGATTGATTAAGTTTCATGGTCAACCGGCCTGATAAATTGATAATGATGGACATCAAAAGTATCATTAATATTTCATGTATCCCCCCGAATGAATGCATAACGAAGTTGTCATTGGGAAAAGAAGTTTGTAAGAACAATACACCTCTAGATCGATGCGTGTTTGAACACATAAATATATTATATAGAATTAGAAATTGATTAATCTCATCAAGAAACGACACATGATTGAATATATAGTGACATTATTATGCCCCATGTCGTGGGTGGTCATGTCCTTAATTAAAATTGACAACTCATCAGTACAACGACTGCCAGATTCGTTTTTATCATGGTGGATGCCCATTTTCTATCACTTCATGAGTTTATTTATATTATCATCTCACTCCTCTTTAATTTGATCAGAGAACTTGTTTTTTTGACGGGAGGCCTAGCGAGTACGTTGTTTCCAACTCAAATTAACAAGGAGGTAGGCTGGGCAGATCCTTGGAATTTGGAACGACCTGTTATTTATTGATCTCGATGGATGATCTATCTACATGCAATTCGATCTTCCTCTACAGTAATGCCATACTACGAACAATGCCCATAATAAGTTTTAAAGGTATATTAATGTATGGATTTTGGAATTGGTTTTGTTACTTGCATGTTTCTAGCTACAGCCTTCATTATTAATATTACTCGGCTGCCATGCTCATAGATAGTTAGCAGATCAAGCTCTTTCTATGAATTGTTAACGTACAAATTTATTTTTTTATTTTTTTTGGTGGTGTGGCTCCTCATGAAAGGGAATGAGTTGGTAAAAATCAAACTCAATGGACCTATAAATCGGAACCCGGCCAACCCATGCACCACCTATATATATATGTGCCTATGGGCGTACACTTATATATATATATATATTAATTAGTGCCAATACCACTGCCCTAGGAATTAATTATCTCTGCCCCAATACATTGTTTGTAACTCTCGAGATTGTTTTTCCCTATTCCTCCGTCTCTGACGTGATTAAAATAAAAGTTGAATTGTTTGAATTTTGTATCCTCTAATATTATAAGCATGGCTTTCTTGAAAATAGTAGGAATTAATCTTTGTTTTTTCAGTTGAAGTTTAAAACAAAGCTAAGCTTGGGCTGGATGGGTTCTCAAAGATGTCAAACCCAAGCCCCGGTCCGTGATTATGTCCGGTAGGACCAAACCCAAGAGATTATGTCGAAGAAGCTATATATTTCTCATATATATGGATGGGCCAGCCAGGGCAATTAAACTTTGCTAGCTAGTGCATATGCTGTTAACATGATCATCACGATATGCGTTTTACCAAAGCTATACAAAATGATATATGATCCTGTCCCTCACTAGCTAGCTAGCTAGCTATATACTGCGTAGAATGCACATTTAATATATATAAATAGGGGTAAGAACGCACCCAAATATACAGTTGCATGCTTTTAGAATATTTAGCTTTCAAATGTTAAAGCGCTGGCCAAGATCTTCTCTTTTTCAAAAAAATAAAAAATAAAAATGAAGGCATATCGATCCAAATAATAATATGTGCGACGCGATCAATGCACTTTGCTTTGAAGAATCAAATGCCAATTGATCTGTTCCATTATCATACTTGTTTTAATCATATTCCTAAAGCAGCAGATTCTATATATCATTATTGTCAGCTAGCATTTATACCATATCATCCATCCTGCATGCGTTCCTGTCTTGCTTTCAAAGGATGCATCTAATTTGCCTTAAGTACGTGTCCCAACATTTAATTTCCTTTCCATCATAAAAGACCATTTGCTTCCCTATTTTGGGCCACACTTCATAATAGAGTAGCACACTATACACCCAATTTCTTATGCGTTTTTTTTTTTTTTTTTT